>VUQH01054871.1:0-34615 GCA_015106775.1 Etroplus canarensis | reverse complement strand
GAGTACTATGGAGGCCAGGTCATCACCTGACCTAAACCCAATCGAGATGGTTTGGGATGAGATGGACCGCAGAGTGAAAGCAAAAGGGCCAACAAGTGCTCGGCATCTCTGGGAACTCCTTCAAGACTGTTTGAAATCCATTTCAGGTGACTACCTCATGAAGCTCATCGAGAGAATGCCAAGAGTGTGCAAAGCAGTAATTAAAGCAAAGGGTGGCTATTTTGAAGAATTTAAAATATAAAAAAATATTTGAGTTATTTCACCCTTTTTTCTTCACTGCATAATTCCATATGTGTTCATTCATAGTTTTGATGGCTTCAGTGAGAATCTACAATGTCAAATGTCATGAAAATAAATAAAAACCATTAAATGAGAAGATATGTCCAAACTTTTGACTGGTAGTGTATGTTGCCTAATGTTTCTTCATGGAAGTAGGAGATCTTTGCATAACTTGCTGAATTTAGAACCAGTTTTTAAGTACTTTTGTTTTTGGTTTTATATCTGATGGAATTTTTCTGATTTCCAAGAAATGTGGGGCCTCCCAAAGTCTGAACCCCCCCGACTGGTTGATGGACCCCCCCCCCAGAAACGCCTTTATATGCCTGAAAGTTGGAAAGAAACCAAGGCAGGCTGAGGTGTATGTACAGATTCAGGCCTTGGATATGTGCGAGCATCACTTCTTACCTCATGTCTGACACTGGTCGGTTTAACTCGCCTCGATTAATTCTTTGTGCTCTTCCTTATCACCTTCTGTTTGTGTGTGTGGGTGATTACGTGTGCACTGACATACTTACGTTATTGGGATTACAGCTGCAAAATCACTGCCACCTTATCACAATAATGCACATCTTTATAGCAAAGAATGACCTTCAGTCTTTTGAGTGGTTACAATGCCTGTGTTGTTTTATGTCTTCTAAAGTAAAACTTCACTATACAAATTTAAAAAAAAAAGAATGCTGGGGGAATGCATGAACCAGGAGACAAGGTTTTGGCATTTAAACGAATTAGATTTTCGAGAAAGAAAAGCCTTTCGTATTATCTTCATGGCTGCAATATTTTTAATAAAATTGCTAAGCTGAAACTCTTGGTTATATGAGCTGCCTTGGCATAAAGAGTTCATGTGTGTTTGTCACTGCAGTATGCTGGAAAAATAAGACTTTAAAGTTTGTTGTTGGGATATTTTCATTTAAAGTTTTTGTGGCAAAATACTTATGGGTATGTGTTTTAGAGAGTTATTATGAGAGGAGTTACGTGGCCAAACGATGCTCTTTAAAAGTGGATAGATGTAGGAATGTGGGTATCCAAGAATTTCAAGATTGATACCTTATATTTAAAGTATACAGACTAAAGTGTTGGGCCACACCTCTTAATCACTGAATTCAGTTGTTTCACACCACTGTGCTGCTCTATGAGCACGGTGGTGTGGTGTTAAGCACATAGTTTGTAAAAGTCACCAATGCCCTCTTTGTTCCAGTGAAGGGAAATCGCTTTAGCTTACCAAGAGATTTTGTCATACACTCTTATAGGGGGTGGCTGTGGCTCAGGAGATAGAGCGGGTTATCTTTCAACATGAAGGTTGGTGGTTTGATCCCTGACTTTGCCAGTCTGCATGCTGAAGTGTCCTTGGGCAAGACACTGAACCCCAAATTGCTCCTGATGCATTCATCGGAGTGTGAATGTAGGTGTAATGTATGGGTGGCCCAGTATTTTTGTCAATGTGGTGTAGGTTTTAAATGGTTATGATTGCGAAATGTTTACAAACGTGCTGCATTTTTAATTTCTCAGGTGTCTGTAAGCATTTGGCAACTGAGATCAGCACTGTAGTTTTGAAAGCAAAAATATTTTCCCTATTCTTTATTAATTTACAATTGGAGCTACTTGGCGGTAGCGAATGACAGGTGTTGATCATAAGTATGCCAGTTTAGCACTGTGATTGTAAAATGTTCAGAATGTAGTTTAACATTGTCTCGCTGACATAAGCAAAGCCATGCCTGAAAAACACAGTCCAGATGACTTCCCAGATGTACAACTTTGACTGAGTTTAATTATTTTAGATTATATCAGTTGTCAAATTTTTCGCAAATTGTCAGTGAACTAGTCAGTTCATGTTTTTTTTTCTCTAGATAGGTAGATATGTGTTTTCTCCTAATGTGTCCCCCCTCCTCCTTCTGTTCTCACACCAGGAGTCTCCAACCTTATTCAGCAGGTATGTCGTCTCAACAAGGGCCTGCGCCTCCTCAATCTCTCCAAGACCTCACTGTCCTCCAAGGGTAAGTGAGCTCCCCTCAGACACAGCAGCCCCTAGTGGCTGACCCTGTGACAGACACATTTTTATTATAGTCAGTTCTAATTAAGCTGTACGAAACAGTGTGTCTTATTAAAAGAGTGGAAGTTCTCTGGTTTAAACCCAGTTTGGATTCAAGAAACAAATCGCAAAGTGACAATAATGCCCTGCACTCCTAAATGCAGTTGCATTTGAGCTGACATGTACTCAGACAGAAAACCAGACCAGTGAACGTGCTCTGTGATCCATCCACCAAATAATCAGGTCAGAATGGCAAGTAGTTGATTTATTCATTTATTTATTTATTTTTTGTTCTCCCTAAAACCCTGTATAGGCATTAGTGGAGTGTCCTACTTCTATCACTTTTATCCCTGAATACATTCAATAGTATTAAAGCAGATTCATAAGCATAATATTGATTCAGATGTAATTCCATACATTTAGAGCTTGTTTGCCGTGTATTACAAATAATTTTTGAGCTTTCATGCCATTAATGATTATCTGATATCACTGATATGCGGACATTGTTGTTTTGGTTACAGTTGCAGAAGAACATTATACTTCCCTACAAATACACAATGCTGTAACTACATAATTGGTAAAACTAGTTTTTTTTCCCTAATGATATAGAAACATGTCAAAAACACCAAAATATTTTAAGAAAAAACATATTAGCAGCAAGGACCCCTCCTTCCTGCTAATATGTTTTTCAAATATTCAAACCAGACCAATATCTGTGAACTAATGTAAAGTCGAGGAAACCCTAACTCAATTTCCCACCCTAATATCTGGAATTGGATATTCTACTTCATTATCCCACAAATCCATGTGAGGCAGTAGTTAAATATTAAGGAGGAATAAAAAAAAGAAAGTTAGTTCTTGCTAAAGCTAAAGCTGACTTGGTGTCATTTATTTTTGCCTCTTACGTCTCATTTTTGAACGTGTGGAAAAGTAAATTTCAACAACTCATTAAATATTGTCATTAAATCTCTTCTTTTTTTAGCGTGTCAAGCTTTTTTTCTCTGCTTATGTAGTAGCTGCTCTGATTCATTTCAATGCAGCATACAGATAGGTCCATATTTTTAAACTTGTAATTTTGTAAATATTTAAACTAAAAAAAAACCCTAGTTCTAGCTCTGTTCTCCTTATCGATACCTTTATGTCTTATGTCTATATGTTTATATGTTGCACCAGGTCCCGGAGAAACGCTATCTCATTTCACTATGTTCTGCGTCAGCTATATATGGTTGAAATGACAATAAAGCTCTTGATTGATTGATTGATTGATATGTTTTTGGACAGCTTTTTTGTAATTGTGCTACTGTACACCACCACTTTGGATGTTGAGTTAAATATCTAAGATGTGATCAAAGTGCAGACTTTTCGCTTTAATTTGAGGGTTTTAATGAAAACATCCCATTAACCATTTAAAAATTGCACCCATTTTTATACACAGTCCCCTCAAAAGTAATGGGACAAACTAACATAGTTTTAAGGATTGTTTTTAATACTTTTAATCCTTTAAAATCAATGACTGCCTGAAATGTTGAAGCCATGAACCTTGAGATGCTCTGCCAGGTACATTTGCCTTCAGTTGCTGCTTGTTTGTGGGTCTCTCTACCTTCAGGTTTATCTTCAGTGACTGAAAAGATCAGGTGACTGACTTGGCCATTGAAGAATATCCCATGTCTTTGCCTTGAGAAACTCTCGGGTGTCTTTTGCAGTATGATTTTAGTCATTATCCATTTGCGCTGTGAAGCCTCATCCATTTGGGTTTTGTAGTTTTTGGTTGAGACTGAGCAGACAGTATAGCTTTCTGCACTTCAGAATTCATCCTGCTGGTTCTATCACAGTCACATTATCAACAAACACTAGTGACCTGGTTCCATGGGAAGCCATACAGTACATGCTCATATTGCAACATTACCTCTACCATGTTTGACAGATGATGCGGTATGCTCTGGACCATGAGCTGTTCCTTTCCTTTTTCATACTTTTCTCTTCCTTTTGGATTGTTTTTCAGAGACGGGCAGACCTTTTCAGTTTTATTTTTCTAGCGTCTAATTTGGCCTTCTTGTTCTTAAGTTTAATCAGTGCTTTGCACCTTGTTGTAAACCCTCTGTATTTAAACTCACAAAGGTGTGTCTTGATTGCAGACTTTGACAATGATACACCTATCTCCTTGAGAATGTCGTTGTCTTGGCTAGATGTTGTGAGGGTGTTTTTCTTAACTAAGGAACGAGTTCTGTGAATGTCCACTTTGGTTGTCTTATGTTGTCTTCCAGGCCTTTTGGTGTTGCTGAGCTGGCCAGCACATTCCCTATTTTTAAGACTGTTCCAGAGTTCTCTACTCTGATAGATTTATTTTGGTTTCTCAACCTAATAAAGGCTTCCTTCACTTGCATTGATATCTCTTTGGACCTCATATTGAAAGTTTCATTGAACAGCTACCTAATGCAAGTTCAACACTTGGAGAAAAATGCAGATATTTTATCTGCTTTGTCATAGACTAATGGGGGAACGGTTTCACCTGGCCATGAAACTGCTTGTCAATCAATTGTCCCATTGCTTTTAAGCCTCTGAAAACGGACAACAATTACTATAAATGGCTGTAATTCCTGAACAGTTTATGCAACACTTTTGCTAAACCCCTTGAATTAAAGCACTGTGGTGGTGTAAAGATGCAAAATTACAGAAATTGTATTATTGTCTGAATACTTGTGGGCCTAACTGTAGATAGAGACATGTAGAATATAAGGCTAATTGTGGACTCTGTGCCACAGATTGGGATCTTGTTGCAATGTTTTTGTATGTTATGAATGAGGGGAAAACCACATTAGGTGACGTTTTTAAAGCCAGTCAGTTTACACTAATTCTGGGGCAATGCAATGATGATGCTGACCTTGAATGTTGGGTGTTGGTAGGTGGGTATGACTTTGCAGGGGCTGAGCACTTTTTGTTGAATATTTATAGATCTCTCTCCAGCTCCCCCGCCTTCCTACTGTCTCTATGCCCACACAAGCACGTACGCACACTTATGCTCTAAACACACATGCTTACGTCATTTCTCAGATGTGATCAGACATGCAAATGGGCTGATATATTCTGTGAGCTCTCACACCGTTACTCCTACAGACACTTGACAATGTCACACAGACTGGATGGCCTCCAAAAGTCTCCACTTCCAGCAGAATCCAGCAGCTGATAGATACGTAGATGAAGGGGGATTAGACACCCTGTCCCCTCTTCCCCTCATTTCCCTCCTAATCGCTACAAATTAGGGATGAAGAGCTTAGCGCCTCGCCAGCTTCAGATCGGCACACGCAGAAGCTGACTTCTTCGACACCTCCTCTCCAGTGCTATATGCACTTTCTTTAACTGTTGGTTGTAACATAGAGTGACTATAGCACATAGAAATGAGAATTGCTGACTTTTCTATTTGTTTGGTTCTAACAGATATTTCTCCGGCACTGTTACTGTGTCTATATTTAATCCATGGTGTGCTGTGTGTTGCTGAATGAGGATTTTAATGAGGGTTTCCATCAAGCCTGTGGCTGTAATTGTGGAGTGATCTGATTTGTACATGCTCTTGTTTGGCTTTCAGGGTGAACTGGGAAACTGTGATAGGAGAAGAAAGGAGGCTGGTTTCCTGTGAAAGTTCTTTTCATACAAGCCTGCAATGTGCTCATGAGTCTCTGCTCAATTATTATCAGTTTTTTTGCTGCAGAGTTTGCTTACCCCCTTCCATTATGTACTTTGGTATTCATCAGTTGCTAATAAGTCATGTCCAGAGCATTAAATTGACCCAATAGGAAAACGAAAACACAAGTAGATGATTAAATTAACTTCCTCTATCTGTACTCTTCTAATCCTTTATCACTTCTTCCATCCCCCGTTAGGTGTAGTTTCATTGTCCCAGGCACTGTGCTCGGCTGACGACTATTCCAATTCCCTGTTGCATTTGGACCTCAGTAAAAACCCCGGGGTTCTGTCTGGAGAAGATGCCACGGTAAGACATTTAAAATGCATTTGCGCATTTCCACTAACGTGGATTGATGTGCGTTTTCCATTTTACATAATAAAGAATTTTTAGGAAAAGAAGAGAAGTGAAAGTGTGAGAAGGTTTTTACACTTGTCTGTGAGGAAAGAGTTCCAACAGTGCATTAGAGCCACTGATGGTAGAAAAGAACATGGGGGAGGGATTCAAAATTTTTTAAATTAAAGTTTTAAATTCACAAAAGAAAAAGTGGCAAATTTATGAGGAAAAAATAAAACATCAATGAGAACAAAGCAGCAAATTTATAGTTGAAAATTTGAGAAAAAAGCAGTTAATGTAAGAGGAAAAACAAAGTAGATTTATCAGAAAAAAACTGCAAGTTTATGATAAATACTTGCAAATTTAGGAGGGGGGGAAGGTAGACAATTTATGAGAAAAGTAGGAAAGCTCAGAAAAATTGTCAGTTGTGTTACTCGAGGAATCATATCCCTTGACTTTTAAGGTTAAGTTTGAATTCCTGGGATCAGTAACTCATAAGAAACATTAGTAGAATATGAACAACACCTCTTTTGAAATAGGGCATACCTCAAACTGTAAGCTCATTTTCATTAAAGTGAGTAGTCCTTCTTCCTGAACTAACAGCACTAGAAAAAGTGACTGAGTCAAGTGTGCAGGGACTGTGTACAAAGTGCAACACCGATAAATCATAAGACACAAAGTGCTTGTCTTAGTATGTTTTAAAACATTTGTCTTACAATAATGGACAAAACACAATTTAATGGGGATTATTATTTACGGTAGTACAGATGTCTATCTGAAAGTACAATAACCAAATTTTAGGAAGTGATTTTATTTCCTTCAGTCCCATGTGCCAACATAATGGAGAGCTCCTACATTTTGGTGAGACTTTGAGATTATATTCATTACTGTTTTTGGTGTTGCACTTTGCAGACACTGCATATATTCCTCACAGCCACAAGGGACTGTTTACACATGGAGACCACCAATGTTAGTGCCGGTCAGAGGATCAGTGTTTTAATGAAAATGTAAATGTGCTTGTAGTTTGTTTTCTGCCCAAATGACATGATTGGACAGAGGTGTTATTGGTCTTCTAATAACAGTTCTGAATTTCTTTCCAACTTGACCTTGAAAAGTTGAACTTATCAAGTTCTTTTCTCATGTTTGCAACTGTTTTCTTGTAGATTTACAACATTACTCTTGGAATTTTTATGGTTTTTTTGCCCCTGAAATTTCACCCCATTTGCCCAGCTGCTTATGTTGATTTATCTATTTTATTGCCTTCAGTAGCTTTAACACACCGTTGTAAAGTTTTGATGTATAAACCAAAGCAAATTCACCTCATTGGTGAATGAGGTTGGCATCATGTAATCCTAGCCCACTTAAAAAAAAACCCAGTATTTGAGGTTTGACTGGTTCTGCATTATTTTCACTGTCTTGTTTTATTTCTGTGTCTTCATAGCACCTGACTGCAGAATTAACTAACTGCCTTTATGTGCCTGTGTCCTAATACTTTAAAAGGCTACTAAATCAAAATGCATTTTTTTCTTGTTGAACCCCCTTTTGATGGAAATCTGACCCTTTTTTTGCATCTTTTTGCCACTTAAAAACCCCTTTAATGTCACAGTGCAAACCAATTGCGTAACAGTAATTTGCATTAATTAAAAAAATGTATGCATAACTATTGATTCAAATGTTTCTCGGGCAAACTGCCTAAGTTCAGTCAGGCTGCACAGTAAAAAACATTTTAAAGTCCAGCCACATATTCTGAAGGCCAAAATGCTCAATTTTGGTCTTATCAGACCACAGGGGCTTCTTCCAGCCTGCTTCAGAGTCTCCCACATGCCTTTTGGCAAACTGTAGCTGAGATGCAAGTGCTTTTTTACGGAATGATCTTTTTCTTTTTCCACTTTCAGCCACCCGGTTTCCATTGCCTCCACAGTCTCTTCAGGCTGAGTCTCTGAAGCTCGGCACTCCTTCGGAGTTGCCTCAGTTGCACATTCAGTTTTTTAGAGCGGTCTATTCTAGGCAGATTTACGGCTGTGCCATACTCATTCTATTTCATAATGATTGATTTAACTGCACTCTGGACTGAAATCCATACCCTGACTTGTGCTTTTGGGCCACAGTTTAGCTGAGTTGCTTACAGGGTTTTTCTGTTTTTTTTCCCCCTGCTGTACTGAGCAAACATGCAGATTCATGTGTACTAATTCACATAAAGATCTGAAATTTTCTGATTATACGTTATTAACAAATTTCATGACCTCTAAAACCATTTGGCTCCAAAGGTTTTTATTTAGGTAAATTGTTATGCAGATATGCAATTTGCATTTTGGGTTTGGAGTCAATTTAGATCACTTTTATAGACACGCTACATGGACAAAAGTATTGGACCACCAATCTTAATCATTGAATTCAAGGGTTTCAGGTATCTGCTTTTACAAACATTTGTGAAAGAACTTGACATTCTGAAGAGCTCTCTGATTTTGAGTGTGCTACTGTATTGAATGCCACTGTTGTATCAAGTCATTTGGTGAAATTTCTTCCCTCCTAGATATTCCACAATCAACTGTATGTGGTATTAATGCAAGATGGAAGCATTTAGGAACCACAAAGTGGCAGGCCACGTTATTTAGCGTGTGTTGCCAAGTTGAGGTGCATAATGTGTAAAAAAAATCATTAACCCTCTGCTGACTTAGTGCCTATATGACCATCAGCACAAAAACTGTGCACCAGAAGCTTCATGGCGTGGGTTTCCAATGCCAGGCAGCTGCATGCAAGCATTACATCACCAAGCGCAAGCCAAGTATAGGATGGAGTGGTGTAACGAACACTGCCACTGGATTCAGGAGCAGTAGAAATGTGTTCTGTGAAATGATGGATAAGTGTGGGTGTGGCAAATGCCGGGAGAATGTTAGCTTCCTGACTGCGTTGTACCACCTGTAAAATTTGGTGAAGGAGGGATAATGCTTTGAGTTTGTTTTTATGAGGATGCCTTGGGCCCCTTAGTTCCGGTGAATTAAAAACTTAATGCTTCAACTTACCAAGACATTTTGGACAATTATGCTTCCAACTCTGTGGGAACAGTTTGGGGAAGCCCCTTTTCTGTTCCAGCATGACTGTGTTCCAATGCACAAAGCAAGGTCCATAAGACATGGTTGAATGAGTTTGGTGTGGAAGAACTTGACTGGCATGCAGAGAACCTTGACCTCATCCCCATGAAGTATCTCTGGAGGAGATTGCAAGCCCAGGCACTCGTGTCCAATGTCAGTGCCTGACCTTACAAATGCTCTTTTGAATGAATGGGCAAAAATTCCCACAGACACTCTTGTAAAAAGCCTTTCCAAAAGCGTGGAAACTGTTGTAGCTTTGTAGCTGATTTAGAATGGGATGTCACAAAGCTCCTGTAGGTGTAATGCATAGGTGAACCAATACTTTTGCCCACATAGTGCATGTTTTCACACTGAGATTAAAGACGTTTCTTTTGAACTGTATCAAAAAGCTACATTAAATCCCCTTTAATTTAGTGTTGTAAAAGAAAACAAACAACAACAAAAAAAACCCCATGAAAGCTGAGCAAGCTGTTAACTGACTCCCAGACGACCAGTGTGCATCTGCTTCACATCCACACAGCACAAAAAACACAATGGAACAACAACACTAACAGGCCTCAGGTCCTTAGCGATATATTTCATAACAATTTCCCCTGTTGACAGAGGAGGCTTCACACCCAGCTTGAACTGGGTGTAGCTGCTGCTACTGGCAGACGCTGGGGGCGGGTAAATCTGTCACTGGATCTTTACACCAAACATATTGAAATGTGCCATATCAAAGGCATGAGAATTAGACACAGAAGTTGTGGAAATGTGCTACTCAAACAGGTTTATTTACCGGTTTTAGATGATATGGCATTTTATTTTTTGAGCTGTGATATGCAAAGTTTTTATGTTGCCAAGTTTGCATTTGACTTTATGGCCATCCTTTTAAACACAACATAGCCAAGCCACTGACTCCTTTGAGGAGGTATCAATTGGAATGGAGTGAACTTCTGAGTGTGTGTTCACTTTAAGAAGTTGGACCTATCAGTCTCTTTTAGCTTGGGTGAGTTCAAAGTTGTGGCTTGAAAATGCTCATTTTTTTAAAAGATAATCTGTTTCTTCCATCACGTCAAGTCATAAATCAATCCTAAAGGCTGTAGACGTAACAATTTCCTCCTTATGGACTGAAATTGCTCATATGAGAGCATATCAATCAGTCAGATGACTCCTCAACCTGGAGACCACTTGTTTGTACAAATCAGGACACTCTTGCAAAAGAGATTCTTCATCTCAAGAGTTTACTTCCTGGTTAAATCAAGGTTAATAATAAATGTTTACTTGTTCATTCTTTTGAATCATGAATATTCTCTAACAGGCCTTCTCCTTCTTCCCATGCAGAACCTGTACCTGTTCCTGGCCCAGCCTAACTGCCTAGTCCACTTGGACCTGTCTGGGACAGACTGTACCGTGGACTCGGTTTGTACTCACTGTCTTTGTTGCAGTCACTATCCACCCACTGCTATCAGATCTCATATCTAGAATGGGATTCAGGCCAAGAAACAGAAAGGCCTAGCATCCTGAATATGAAACGCCAGCCACACAGAACCTCAGTTTATTCCATATTTTGTAGACCTCCTCTCTGCACAGTGCTTTAGGTGGAAGTGGTAGCTCATAGAAGGCCCTACAATAGAGTTGCACAGCTTTCATGAATTATACAAATGATGTCTTTTATATAAAGCACACAGATGTATTTGTTGCATGCTTTTGTTTGCATCTTTCTCTGTGTTGTGACTGTGTCTAAATTTAGCACGTCTCTGTGCCAGTGTGACAAAACTGCGTCTTGCTGCAGTAGCAGATATGCTAACAGCCGAAAGGATGACAGAGCTTTCTCTCGGAGAGAGTTCAGTGACCACACTTGAAAGTGTCTGTCTCTGCAGATTACTGCCGAGATGACTGCTGTTGTTGTTGGAGCACTGCAAATATGCTAGAATCTGTGGTAAAAAATGCTGAAAGTTACAACTGTACTCGGGATGTTTTTAGTGTCTGTGTCCCTCCAGAAGACGTAGAGGTTTGCGAAAAGGTCACATTTAATGTTTATCTTCAGTCACTGCTGCTTTGTCAGGTTTGTATTGCTGCTGATGCCACAGAAGGGAGTAGGGGCATGCAAGGTTGGATAGAATAGATATAAATATCCCTTTTTTATTGTTTCCTCTGCTGCAATGAGGTAGGAGGTTAGAGGTCAGAGTCGGCTATGAATCTAAACTAAGCTTTGTCATTGCTCAGTGGTATCTCAGCAGTGCAATATTTAAGTGCTCCATTTACTAAACTGTCGTGATGCCACGTTATACTACAAATCAAGCATATCTGCCAATTTGAAGGTTCTACACCTGAACTTTATGCTACATTATAGTTGCACTCCACCATGGCAGAGAACATAATTTTGTGTTTTTAATTTAACTGCCTTTTATGAAAAGCCCTGAAGTATTTACACTGTGTGGACAAAAGTATTTTGCCACCCTTCTTAAGCATTTAATTCAGATGTTTTGTTCAGTCCCATTGCCACAGCTGTATAAAATCAAACACTTAGCCGTGCAATCTGCTTTTACAAACATTACTGAAAGAGTGGGTCTTTCTAAAGAGCTCACTGAATTCCAAGGTGTTACTGTAATAGGATACCACCATTGTAACAAGGCAGTTGGTGAAATTTCTTCCCTACTAGATATTCCACAATCACCTGTAAGTGGTTTTATTTCAAAGTGGAAGCTTTCTGGAACCTCAGCAACTCAACCATGTAAAGTTGTAGAGCAGGGTTGCTGAGTGCTGAGGCACAGTGTGTAAAAGTGGCCAACACTGCTGACTGCAGAGTTCCAAACATCCTCTGGCATTAATATTAGCACAAAAACTGTGCACTGGGAGTTTCATGAGATAGGTTTCCATGGTGGAGCAGCTGCATATAAGCCTTGCATTACCAAGCACAATGCCAAGCGTCAGATGGAGTGGTGTAAAGTACGCTGCCACTGGACTATGGAGCAGTGAAAACATGTCCTGTAGTGTGATAAATCACTCTTCTCTATCTGGTTTGGTGTATGCCAGGAGAACATTACCTGGTGGAATTTGGTGGAGGAATGATAAGGCTATGAATTTGTTTTTTCCTGGGGTTGGCCTGGGCTCCTTAGTTCCAGTGAGGGGAATTTTTATTGCTTCAACTTACCCAGACATTTTGAACAATTCTAAGGTTCCAACTCTGTGGGAACAGTTTGGGGAAGGCCTTTTTTCTGTTCCAGCATGACTGTGCCCCATTGCACAAAGTGAGGTCCATAAAGGTATGCTTGGATGAGTTTGGCGTGCAGGAACTTGACTGGCCCACACAGATTCCTGACCTCATCCCCATTCAACACCATTCGGAGAAACTAGGAGGTAAATTTTCAGCCAGGCTCTCTCATCCAGTGTCAGTGTTTTACCTTACAAATGGTCTTCTTGATGAATGGGCAAAAATCCCATTGAAACCCATAGAGCTTTCAGTGCAGTGGGCAACATTGTTGCATTTACACTTGCTGCTGCATTGCTCTGATATCACTATTAAAATTATGCTGATTATGTTGGACTTGGAGTTAATTGAACAACATTTACTTTCACTGAAATGTAGAAAATTGGGAAGGCTTCATAACTGAAGGAGTCTATATACAGATTCTCAGGGCTTTGAAAACAAGAAAACTGCATATGTCTACATTGGCAGAACACTGAGTAGTGCATTAGCATTGTGAGCAAGCGTTATACAATTGCAGCCTGTTGCATTTTGATTTGCTGAGGCATTATCCTTGTGCTAATCAATATACCTTATTTTCATGCCATATTACTAACAAGCAGATCCATCACAACTTATGTTGTTGTGAAAGAATTTTGCCCTACTCCTCTTTAAAATGCTGCTTCAGTTCAGTGAGGTGGTGGACCTTCATTTATGCACAGCTCTCTCAAGGTCCTGTCACAGCATTTTAGTCAGGTTGAGTTCTGGATTTTGACTGGGCTGTTGCAACATCTTGATTTTTTTCAGCCATTCGGTGTGATTTCAATCATTGTTCTTTTGCATGGCATCACTTTGGTCTGGTCTGTCCAAAGGACATTGTTCCAGGTGCAACTTTGCAAACCCAAGCCATGCTGCCATGTTCTTTTTATAGAGAAGAGGTTTTCTCCAGGCAGCCCTTCCAAACAAGCCATGCTTGTTCAGTCTTTTTCTAACTGTATTATCATGAACTTTACCATTTAATAAGCTAACTGAGGCCTGTGGAGTCTGAGCCTTGAGTTTTTTACAATTTGTCTGAGCACGGTCTGACCTTGGGCTCAGTTTGCTTGAACATCCACTCCTGGAAAGACTGGCATCTGTCTTGAATGTTCTCCACTTATGAATAATCTTTCTCATTGCAAAATGATGGACTTCAAATTGTTTAGAACTGGCCTTACAACATTTCCCAAATTGATGGGCAGCAGCAATTGCTTCTCAGAGATCATTGCTGATGTCTTTCTTCCATGGCATCATGCTAACATTTACCTGAATGTTCCAGACCAGCCAACTGCCAGCACTTCTGCATTAGCTGCACCTAGCTGCTGTTTACCCTCTTGATTCCTGTCAAAGCATTAACGGTGTAGTTAATATTTCACGCACTTCTGCATTTTGGCTTAGTTTTTGTCAGATAAATAGCTTCTGTGATAGTTCATGTGTTGTTTGATATTACATGCACCTAATTTTAAGACCAGCTAAGGACCAGATGAATTTTTTCCATTATGTGCTAATAAATAGAATGGAAAGAGGGTGCACTTTCTTTTTTATGACTATACAAGTGGCTATTCTGTATAATGGTTCTTTTGCTTTCTTGAGCAAATTCCGTTTGAGTGCAGGACTTTCGCTTGTCACCGTGGTACATTTCCTTTCTTCCCCTGCTGCTCTTCACTTGAGCAGTTTTAAACACCTAAAAGCAGGGAGCTTGTCAGGCAGGAATCTGTTTCATAGAGGACTAGCCCACCCTTCTTGTTAATGTGGGCAATGAATTTTGTATTGAATTATGTGCATGAATGGAAGTCATTGCCTCTATTCTGCTTTATTTCTAAGTTGAACTTGTTCACCTTCAGAGGGTGACAGAAAGAGTTGTCTGTGAGACCTGCTTAATGTCCTTTTTTCTTTGCTAATTGTCATTTATCCTCTATAGCTGAGCCGTCTCAAGGAAAATTAGTCTTTTTTAGTGTTATCTTGTTGGATTGAATTATTAATAAGTTTCTGTTTTTAATCTGTGCTGACGTACAGACAACGGTCGATTAATCAATTTGTGTGATGGATCGCACTGCCAGGGAAAAATGGATTTGTCCGATAGTTTAACCTCTCACAAGTGATGAGATGCTGCCTAAAGTATTCCAGAAATTAGGGATTGGGTTGGTGCCAATCAAATTTGCCTCTCCTGTCTAACAAACACATATTTATCATCTTTATTTTAATATTAGCTGGATCACAGGTCCCTGTACATTCACTTTAGTTCTCTCTAAAGCTCTTTATTTTGAAAGTCAGCCATATCATCACAAGACGGAGCTCGATTTGATATGCCTGCTGATGGATGGCACATGGCACGAGTGGTGCATGATGATACATTGATCATATAAGCAGAGAAATGTATGTGACACAGCATACTCGATTTCCAACACGAGTTCTGTTCAGTGTTATCTCCATTTTTTTTAAACATTTGATAGACATCCGTCCTAACAAATTGAAGAATTTGTTTTTCCTGGTACGGGTTCAGCTTCACTTTGATTCAATACAATACAATTACACTTCTTACAGCCCATTTGGTCCTGCTATCGGGAATTAGTAGACTTCTTCGACAGATGAGCACTTTCCGTACACGCTTTCAGAGATTGGCAGAAACACTGCCTGCTATTTTTCATTGAGCTGCTGGAACCCAGGGCTATTAAGCCCTAAATGTGCATGGACATTGAAGTATTTAAAGAAAATAAGTCAAACAAGTTTCCATTTTAATCAAATTTAATTTAAGTATTAAACTGACTTATTATTCATTTTATATTAGTGCTGCTCATTTTTGGGTGCAGGGTGGAATAGATGGGGAACTTGAGAACTGTAACAACTCTCAGTCATTGTAAAACAATTAAACATGAAACGCATCGTAATCAGTTAATTATTTCTTTAAGGCATAGAGAATATGATCTGTGTCATTGCCAAATATGGCAATGTAAAACAAGTAGAAGTAGAATTCTTGAAAAACAAATTTCTGCTTACTTACTCAAGCAAATTTTCTCTGTGACTGTTACGTTTTAATTTCAATTTTTCCATTCAGTTCTATTCATATAGTGCCAATTCACAAAAAAAGTCGCCTCAAGGCACTTTACACTGTAAGGTAAAGACCCTACAGTATCGGAGAGAAAACCCCAACAATCATGTTTGACATGATTAAATTACTACTGTTATTAAAGTTGCACTTTACACCTTTCAGATACTTTATATATAGTTTAGTATGGGGAGGTATTTTCATGGTGCATGATAAAAGGTAAAGGGGCTGGTATTTATAAAGTGCTTTCCTACTCTTATTAAGTGCTCAAAGTGGTCGAATTGTGCTAACTGGCCATTTTATTAAGTACACCTGGCAAGTACCAGGGTGGACCCTTTTTGCCTTCAGAGCTGCCTTAATTTACCAAGGTGCTGGAAACATTCCTCAGAGATTAGAGATTTTGGTCCATATTGACATGATAGCATCCCACAGCTGCTGCACATCCAGGATGCGTATCTCCTGTTCCACCACATTCCAAAAGCGCTCAACTGGGTTAAGCTCTGATAATTATGGAGGTGAACTCATTGTCATGTTCGAGAAATCAGCTTGAGATGATTTGAGCTTTGTAACATGGAGCGTTATCCCGAACTGCTGATGCAGGATGGATCCAGGCTTTCTTGTTGTTTACACCAAATTCTGACCTTACCATCTGAGTGTCCCAGCAGAAATTGAGCCTCATCAGATCAGGCAACATTTTGCTAATCTTGTGTGTGAATTTGGTGAGTTTGTGCAAACTGTAGCCTCAGTTTCCTGTCCTTAACTGACAGGTTGGGCACCTGGTGTGGCCTTCTGCTGCTGTGGCTTATCTGCTTCAAGGTATGATGTGTTGTTCAGAGATGCTCTTCTGCAAACTCTGGCTTTAACTGTGATCAGCTCAAAGCAGTCTGGCCATTCTTCCCTGACCTCTGTCATCGCCAAGGCATATTTGTCCAGACAACTGTGGCTTACTGGATAGTTTCTTATTGAGACCATTCTTTGTAAACCCTAGAGATGGTTGTGTGGGAAAATCCCAGAAGATTAGCAGTTTGTGAAATACTCAGATTACCAACAATATTCCACGTTCCAAGTCCAATTAAATCACCTTTCGCCTCCATTTTGATGCTTTTAAACTTTAGCAGGTCATCTTGACCAATTTTACATGCCTAAATGCATTGAGTTGCTGCCATGTAATTGGCTGATTATACATATGTTAACGAAATGGGTGGCTGTGAGTGCATTGCTTGTGTGTGTGTGTGTGTGTGTGTGTGTGTGTGTGTCCATCCGTCCATCCATCCATCCGTCCATCGTCTACCGCATGTCCAGGGGTCCGGGTCATGGGGGCAGCAGTTCAAGCAGAGAAGCCCAAACTTTCCTCTCCCCAGCCACCTCCTCCAGCTCTTCAGGGGTGGACACCAGCTGGGAGACGTGGTTTCTCCAGCATGTCTTGGCTCTGCCCCAGGGTCTCCTCCCCGAGGGATGTGCCCGAAACACCTCGAGTGGGAAGATTCCTTCTCCTTCAAACATTAAATGCACTTAAGGCCCACACTAAGGCCCAGTATAAGATTAATACACAATATTTAGAACTTTCAATCATGCATAGCTACTCTTATGGAGTTCAGCAAATAAAAATGTGATTGCGACATGTTTATTTACAGGTTTAGGGTACCTTGGTGAACTTTAACCTGAAGTCTTGTGCAGGGTCTACCTGTTTGCTTTGGGGTACTCGACATTGGACCATATGAGACGTTTAAATGGGAAGTCGCTATTTGGTGGAACAGTCAACAACATGTTCATCTGAAATGTGACATTTAATCCCCTTATAAAGCCACATTATTCTGCAATCGCTCCACAATTTGTAGAAGCAGTTTCTTGCATATTTGTGAACCTCTACCCATCTTTACTTGTGAGAGACTCTGCCTCTCTAAGGATGCTCTTTTTATACCCAATCACATTGCTGACCTGTTGGCAATTAACTTCTTTAGTTGCAACATCTTGCTCCAGCTGCTTCTTTTTAGTACAACTTACTTTTCAAGCCTTTTGTTGCCCTTGTCAAAGCTTTTTCAGACGTGTTGCTGCCATCGTATTCAAGATGAGCTAGTATTTTTTCATGAAATAGTAACACGTCTCACTTTCAACAGTTGATATGTTTTCTATGTGCTTTTGTGTACAAAATATTCTTTTATGAGATTTGCAAATCATTGCACTATTTCTTTCATTCAGATTTTTCACAGCGTTGTAAATGAATGTATTGAAGTAACATGTACAATAGAGGCTCAAGCAACTACCTTTGAAAATAGTACTTGAATACACTGATTGTGTTTTACAAAATTTACAGTAAGTACTCACCACTGCTGAGCGCAGATGATTAAAGTGGAAGAAATCGCATCACTGACAACTTGAGGCAAATCTTTCCATCAGTGTTTCCCACCAAAATTGTAGCGCCTTGGTTTCAGATCTCCTACTGAAAGACCAGAGTGAATGATGCAACTTCCTCGGGCCTCAGAGCAGTTATTTTATCACGTAGTCATAACAGTCTTGCAGTTTCAGTCTGTTTTGTTTTCACCCCATAGAGGAGAATTCACAACATTTATTTCCGACGATGCCATATTTCTTGGAAAATCACACACAGCAGATGCTAAATGTGCCTGTGCCCGGTTGCTGAAACTTAATGACAAACACTGTATTATTTTGTGCAAAGCCTGGCCGTATGGCACAGAAAGGATAAAATAAATCCTGGAAAAAAAAAAAAAAAAAATTGCAATGGCTGTTTTGTCCTGGTTTGACCAGCAGTAATATCTTATTTCATTCTGGTCCATTTTTTAACACACCAACATGCAGGGCTTCTATGAAATTCTGTTTTTAAATGTCAGATAAGGCTAACTTTATCCATCAAGTGATGTATTTACTGAAGAGTCTTCAGCTGAGGAACACTTTTTCTCTTTAGTCTCATCATATTGCATTTGTGTCAGCTTTAATTTGTGCTATAACCATTTGTTCAGTGCTCAAAAGCCACAATAACTGTTACACAACACAATCGCATTCACTGTAGTGAACATGACACTACCCATTTGTCTCTCTGTGTCTCTGCCAGTTGTTTGGGGCCCTGCTGCGAGGCTGCTGCGCTGACCTCTCCTACCTGAATCTGTCCAAGAACTCCTTCTCTCACAGGTGGGCACTCACCTCAAGTGTAAGTCCCTGTTGAGGATTTTTATTCATACGTGTGTGTGTGTGTGTGTGTGTGTGTGTGTGTGTGTGTGTGTATATATATATATATATATATATTTAGAAAGTTGTTTTCTTCTTATGACTCAGCCAAACCGCTCTGGAAATTTTCCAGTCAGGAGGCATGGAGGAGGGCGAGCATCATCATTCATTTTCTGTCGTAGATTAGTGCTCAGCCCTGGACCACGCTGATAGAATTAGCGCACACGCTCGCATCACTTTGCTCATTTATTGCGCCTCGCTGCGTCTGTGTGTCCAGAATGCGTTTCCAGCTTTCTTTAATGTACACATGTCTCTGTTTGCTAACAAGTTTTCTGTCTGTCAAACACTTGTATGCATGCCCACCAGTGTATGTGTGTGTGTGTGTGTGTGTGTGCCTGTTGTTTTTTGTGTGTGTGTGTGTGTGTGTGTGTGTGTGTATGTGTGGCTAAGTCGTGTGTGTATTTGTTTACCTAGCTAGCAGGCAGAAGCCATTTCGGCACTCATCATGTCGTGTCCCACAGGAGCCCAGGAGCTTCCCTGCTCAGCATATTACATTACAGAATTACAGAGAAAGAAAGTTGGTGAAAAATGAGACTAATTTTAGACGGGAATTATTGTTCCACTCCCCAGGCTCGCATGCCTGCATTTTTTTTTTCTGCCTCTGTCTATTTCTTTCTATCTACTGTATCTCTCTGTTCATCTTTTCTGCATCGGTCTCGCCGCGCTTCTATTTCTCACCCCCCTTTTACTTATGGCGTCTATTCTCCATCCATCTTCTCTTTCCCTTTTTCATAACTCTTCTTCCCTCTCTCCGTTCCTTTCATTCCCGGCTTATATTCTCCACCCCGTTACCTGTGTTCTTATCGCTCTTCCTTCTTCTCCACAGTTCATCATCTTTACCTCTGCACCTTCCTCCCCTGTGTTCATAGTTCATCCCTCCTCCTGCTGGTCTTCTGGTATTAAATGCACGCTGGCTTGGCGCTACCAGTCAGACAGCTGCAGTGCTGTGGTGACAACACGGAGCCGCCAAGCTGAACCGAGTTGATAAGAACGGACCACCCAGCTGCTGGTCATGCATATGGAACGGGCTGCCTCAGACCCCTCCTTTACCCTTTAGGCTCATACCGATGTGGTCACTTTCTAGAAACAATGAGGAGTCCATGAAGATGCTGCTACACACACATACACGCATGGTGACAAGTTGCTGATAGAGCTCTGTGGCGAGTGTTTCGTATCTGCTTATGTGACAGAAACCTTTGTGTATCTGTGCAGCCTTGACAGACTATATGCTAATCGTTACAAATGGGTCAAAGAAGAGCCGCTGTTCCACACACTGGGAGGTTATCACAAAAGGAGCAACAGGGGATCGTAATGCAGCCGCTGGGGTTTTCTCACCACTCACTCTTTATCTTCTGTTTTTTTTCTTGTGACCTTTTCCTTTTTTATCCCTTGTAACTTAATTTTCTCCCATTTTCCCCTTTTATCTCACATTTTCTCTTTCTCATTTCCTCTCTCACCATGCAGTTTCTTCTCATAGCCAAGTTAACATGGTTTTGTCTGTGTGGAGTGAATGTTCTAAAAGAAATGTTACTGTACGCTGTCAACCACACTTTTGCCTAATGGGACTTCAGACATACAGCAGTTCAGCGAATCTATGTACAGTAATGAGCAAAAGTCTTGAGCCACCCCTCGTTTCTTTATATTTTGCTTCTTAGGAGCCAGACCTTCAGGCACTTTGTTACTAGCAGCCTGTCGCAAAAGTACAATTTGTTCTCGTATCTTTCGATGAATCTACGAAAAAGACCAACGATAACACAGTTTGACAGGCATAAAATAGTATATTTTTTTTCTCCAACGTGATTCCCAAAGAGCTATTAGCTGAAAACTTGGCATAACTCGGCATGGGGAGCAGTGTGTCCTTAAAAGATTTTGGGAAACTGGAGAAGTGGAGGACAAAAAAAAAAATTGTGTGCAGCAGATGGACAGTATCTGAAACTCCCATCCTTTAGAAATAGGAAAAAATGCAGCAAAGACCTGACACAGGACCTGAGTGATGCGTTGGCTCTTCAGCTGATCTATCTACTGTTTGCCGAAGCCTCATAAGAAATGGTCTCAGTTAAAAGGTGGCTGTCGAGAAGCCATTCTTAAGGAAGGGAAATTGGTAGGAAAGGCTGGGGTATGCAAAACTCAAAATAACTGTACTGAAAATCAGTGGCAACAGGTCTTATTGAGTGTTGAATCCAAATTTCAGAATCAGAATACCTTATTAATCCCAGGAGGGAAAGTGCTTGCATTATAGACACTCCGTTAAGTGTATATAAATATAAATATAAATATAAATATAAATATGAAAGATAAAAATACAGATAAAACAGATAAAACATATTAAAAACCCATATGCAGAGAGTCCAGTGTGTGGCATAGGTAGTTCAAGGTTGATCAATACTATTTGCAGTATGTACACAGCATAGGAGTAGGAAATTGTCCAGTTATCAAGGGGAGGAACTGTAAAGTGTAATAGCTACAGGTAAAAGTGGTTTGATCATAAATCAGAATTGCATTGTTAAAATAACTATCACCTGTATGTGTCAAAGTTTAAAGTAGTGTAAATAAAATTTAGCAATACTATATACAGCAGAAAAGGTAAGGCAAGTAAAAATAGACCAGGTGTCATAGTAAGGAGTTGAAAAGTTTGATGGCTATCCAGCATGTCACGGAGAGGGTGTGAAGGATTGTTCAATACTGTTCTTAAATTGGACAGCATCCTCCTCTCTGACACCACTGTCAGAGAATCCAGCTCCACACCCACAACGTTACTGTCCTTGCGGATCAGTTTGTTGAGTCTGTTGGTGTCCACTGCTCTCAGTCTGCTGCACCAGCACATGACAGCATAGAGGATGCCACTAGCTACCACAGTCTCGTAAAACATCCTGAGCATTGTCCAGCAGACACTGAAGGACCTGAGTCACCTCAGAAAATAGAGATGGCTCTGGCCTTTCTTGCAGATGGCTTCTGTGTGTTTAATGAAGTTCAGTTTGTTGTCATTGTGAACACCTAGATATTTGTAGCCCTCTACTATCACCACACAGACTCCATGGATGGAAACAGGGGTCACTGGTGTAAAGTTTGACATCTTTAGTTGAAATCTTTGTCAATATGTGTGGAGCAGGTCAGGAGAAAGACACAGCAGTGCCTACAGCCATCTGTAAAACACACTAGAAGTTTTGTCATGGTTTGGGGCTGCATTTTAGCCAGTGGTGTTGGAGATCCTGTCCAAATGGATGGAATTATGAAGGACTGCCACATTTTGATCCACCGTGCAATACCGACTTCATTTTTCAGCTTGACAATGGTCCTAAACACACAGCCAATGCAGTAAAAGCCTACCGGGATAGAAAACCACAATGGAACACTATCAGTGATGGACTGGCCTCCTCAGAACCTGGACCTCAACAATATAGAAGCAGTGTTTGGGATCATCTTGACAGAGAATGGAACAAAAGGCAGCCAACATCCAAAAAAGATGGGGTGTCCTTCAAGAAGCCTGGAGAACTATTCCTGAAGACTACTTAAAGAAATGACAAGAAAGCTTGTTCAGGCTGTGTGTAAGAATAAAGGCGATCATATTAAATGTTGATGTTTGAGCTCATTAGGATTGCACAAACTCTGTTTTTGCCTTATATACTGTATTTCATTTTATCTTTGCACATTTCACTAAATCATTGCAACTATTTCCCATAGAATATAAAGAAATGAGGTGTGGCTCAAGACTTTTCCATAGTACTGCGTCCGCACACACAGGCAAGCATCATTTGAAATGAACGCCTATTAAAAGTTAAATGTGCCTGGTTAAATTTATGAATTTACGGGCCAACGTGACAAGTGCTAAATCATATTCTGATGGTCCTATTTTAAACATTGCAGTCATAACAATCAGCGTAAAGCACTGGGTCATGTGCGCAAGGACAATAAGGGCTCACGCTCACACCGCATTATGCACTCAGGAATTTGGTGAAGTGGAACAGAAATTGGAAGGGTGTAGTGATTAGTCATTATATTCCCAGCCAGTCAAATTACTGCTCTCATATCTGTGAAGCAGCTGTGCCAAACACATGACAAAATTGGCTCAGCAATCAGAGGAGAGTGCAGAGCAGCTTTCCCTTTAAGGCTATTCTGGGGGGCTCTGGCAGTTTTACAGATATGCTTCTAAAGGTGATGTCTTTTTTTTTCCCCCATGAGAATAATTCTGTTTTATTTAAACCTGGTGCATTTCTCCTAACAGATGCTAAGTTTGCACTCTTCCCTTGTACGGGCTCTGGGAAATGAGGCCTCCCACAAAATACAAGCTTCTGACAACTTTTCCAGATTTTTACATGATTCTTTTCAAACCCTGTGCTCTGAGACTGACATAGTAGGTACCTTGATTCAACGTAATATCCAACAGAAGTGTCGGTTGAAGACAAAACACTGAAAGTTGTTCAAGTATTTCTGGAAGTTGAAAAGTAAGCAGGATAAAGAGTTGACTGGCTTTGAGGGCCTTTAAAATGCTCATGTTTTAATGTAGCTGTGTCTGGATATTTTACGTGAAAGCTTCTCAAAGAAGAGGAGCCTTTAATGATTTACAACATGATTAATGTCTTTCTGTAAGCCAAATCTTCTGTAAACATAATATACTGTACAAAGCATGAAATACCAAAATGCTGTAAAATACAAGATTTGATGTGTTGTGTGTTCAAAGATGTGCTTCTGCAGTTACTGTTACCTTCATATCGGCTTGGAGCAGTCTGGCCATTCTCCTCTGACCTCTGACATCAACAAAGTATAGCCACTCACTGGATATTTTCTCTTTTTTCTTTTTCCTTTTCATTCTGATGCTCAGATTGAGCTTCAGCAAGTTGTCTCGATCATGTCTACATACCTAAATGCATTGAGTTGCTGCGATGCCACTGGCTGATTAGATATGTACGTTAACAAGCAGTGGGTGTTCCTAATACAGTGGAAAATGAGTAAGGTGGTATACTCTCATCACAGAAATTAAAGAAGAGTTGTTATCACGATACCTAAACATTCCCATTCACTTTGCCCCACATGTATTCCTTTAATGGTGATCATCAGGATCATATTGGTCATGATCATGGAGGGAGTGGGCCTACTGGTTAACTCCCACATTATGGGGACATGGTTGTGTCCATCCACTCACCATTTTGCTAACATTAGTATTATGGTCAGTGCTGTGATATGCTATGGTTTATCATGGCCACGGTTACTGTTGACTGTTTTCGTAATACTCCTGAACTACTCTTCTTCTTTGTCTTCTGCTTCTTCTTCTTCTTCTTTCGGCTGCTCCCGTTAGGGGTCACCACAGCAGATCATCTGCCTCCGTCTCACCCTATTACTTTCATCCCCTTTCCTCTTCTCCTCCTGCCTGGCAGCTCTGTCCTCAACATCCTTTGTCCAGTATATCCACTGTCCCTCCTCTGAGCATGACTCTGACTTTATCTCTAAACTTCTCAGCCTGAGCTGTCGTTCTCATGAGCTCATTTCTAATCCTGTCTCTCCTGGTCACTCTCAGTGAAAATCTCAGCATCTTCAATTCTGCCACCTCCAGCTCTGCCTCCTGTTTTTTCACCAGCGCTCCTGAGCTCACTTCACTTTGATGGTGAATCAGATTAATTTTTATTGGATATGAAAGTTAATAAGCCTCTCTGACTTCTCAGTGTATTTTGTTTATTAGTTTATGCAGTGCAGCCAAGCAATGTACGTACCTTCAGCTGCTCCCTTGTATTTTTCCGCATCTGTAATTTGGTGGAGGGCTTTATGCTGGATGCCCTTCCTGACACAACCCTCTATGGTGAGAGGGGCTTGTGTCCCCACCTGGAATCGAACCATGTCCTTCACTTCTAAGGCGAAGGACACCATAGGGGCACACAACGCAGCCAGCTGATGACAAGATAACGTATCACTTTCTTTCTGTACTTCACACACTACAATAACCTGTGAATTGTGATGGATTGTGAGTCAGATGAATTATTCCAGTGATGATGTTCTGGTTCTGAATATGACGTTTTCAGAACAATTACGGTTCATCTGTTGCCATCACCTGATTACTTGATTCATGAACAAAACTATTTTAATTCCTACTAGCCTCAGATGAATTTGTGCTAATTAGCACATTTTTCCTTGGCTGGAGACTCTCCATAGCTCCTTGATGTATGATTTTATTTTGAAAGCAAATATTCACTCAGCTCTATATGGTGTTTTGTTTGTTTCTGAAAAATTATAAATGTGATATCTGTAGGTTATACAGTATTGACCATCGAGCTACGAGGTAAATGTTAAATCCTGTGTTTGGATTCAAAGTGCTTCATCACTGGAAGCCCTGGTCGTTTATCGGCTTGAGGCTGAAAAACACCGGGCCATTTAAAACAAAAAATTGAGTTTTTTTTGTTGCACAAGTAAACAACATATCAGCCGCCTGAAGAGAGGTAGCAGGTAATCTTTCCCAGAAAAACAAACCTCATCTTTCTGCAAGATGAACTCATCTTTTCCCTCACACTCTCTTCCTCCTCATCCTCCTCCTTTCCACTCATGACTTTATCCTGCCTTCTCTAGACTCTCTTTCTCATCATCCCCTGTGGTGAATTATGTGTCTAGCGTGGGGGGTGAAATGGCAGATTGACTGCTTTGACAAGCACTAAACAGATCGGAAACACTACAGTATATCCATCTTGTGAATGCTGGGTATACTCTGGTCTCTACTACTGAGAGGAATGTGGTTCATACATGCAGACATATTCTTGCTGCTTCCTATGATGACAGGCTAATGTAGTGTATATGCCAGGCAGATGGTTGGGTAATAGGTCCACATTACCTTTTAACTGATGGCAGTAATTAATACTGACTTCACCTTTTCACGCTGTCTGGTTGATATAATACTGACCTAAATGTCACAGCCGGCATCTTCTTCCTTTAGCCTTCTTTCTTGCTCCCCTCTGTCTTTTCTCTGCTTGTCTACTGCAAACTTTCTGTCACTCTTTATAAGCATATCATGTCCTTCTGCCATCCTCCCTCTAGTTTTAGATCAGTTTCTCTTCCCATTTTCTCTGTGACTGCCTGATTAAGATCTAACCTAAATGCCTCCCCTCTGTGCTCTGCTCTCCTCCTCTTGTAAAATCTTTCTGTTCTTTTCTGTACTGTGTTTTTTCCAGAAAAGCGAGAGATTCCCTGCCGACTTTCCGGCAGTTTTTCAGCTCAGCTTTCAGCCTCACCCATGTCAGCCTGGCCTCTATGAAGGTGCCCCCGGATTCACTGAGGTCAGTAATTTTCACAAGCATGACTTTAAAGGTACCTTTGTAACCCTGAATATCTTCAAGCACGTCTCAGATGCAAATCACCTACATGGTTTGGATTGCAAATACACTGGAAAGTAGCAGTCACGTGAAAAAGACAGCACACTGTCTTTCAGTTCTAAGGTTTTACGTATCAGGAAATGATTAAGAGAATCATCTGGCTCTTAACAGGTTCTAAAATAATGTAAATCTAGCGTTGGGTGTAAAACAACACAATACATCTTGATGTGCCATTATTTAGTTAAGAAAAATATTGAAGCCATGTGTGGAAAAACTAAGAATACCTCATGATTCGTAGCTTGTAGGACCATCTTTAGCAGCAAAATCTTGAAGTAACAATTTTCTGCGTGACTATATCAGTCCTTCACATCCTTGTTGGGAAATTTTGGCCCACTCTTCCTTATAATATTGCTTCAGTTCATTGAACTGAGCTCTTTGAACTTACTTCTAAGATCTTCTGGTTTCATGGCACTGTTGGTTAATTTCTCCCAGCAGAAAAAACACAGTGCCATGCGGTTTGCA
Organism: Etroplus canarensis; assembly: GCA_015106775.1. Taxonomy (NCBI): domain Eukaryota; kingdom Metazoa; phylum Chordata; class Actinopteri; order Cichliformes; family Cichlidae; genus Etroplus; species Etroplus canarensis. Next base: position 7,898 of record VUQH01054871.1, on the reverse strand, counting down.
ACTCCACAGGGTAAATCCCATTAAAACATATTCTTCTTAATAGTGCCTGAATTTTGCTGGTGCTGGTTTTGCCTTCTTTGGTACTTGTGCCACCATGGAGTCATGGTTAACGTGTAGCTACACTATTATTTTAGTTCTCAACGCAGCCGTGATTTACAGGTTGCCACGTGCCTGCCAGGTTGGGTCCAGAGTTATTATATTTTTGTCATTTCTAATTGGTTTTTATTTTTATTTAATTTTGAGGTCAGTTCAGTTTAGTTTCTGTTAGTTTCCAGAGTGGGTTTTCAGTTTAGTTTTTATTGTTTGAAAATGTTTAGTTTTAATTTAGTTTTTATTAATTTCAGTGTTAGTTTTAGTTTTCTTGATTATTGTAATGTGGATGGTATTTCTCAGGGGAAGACTTAAGAAGTTTAGATCAGAAATTACAAAACAAACACAACACTTTGTGAAGGCAGATGAGTCACAATCATGTAGACATCCTGAGTCTCAATAAACAAATGCAACAATGCCTCTTCAGACAGGATGGCTGACCAAATTTAATCCAAGTGACAAATACAAAAACTGAGGACATTTCCTGTAGGTTTTAATTTTAGTTTAGTTAGTTTTGTGAGCACGCAAATAATTTTAGTTATTTTCATTTTTTACCAAAAGTGTAATTTTTATTTTAATTTCAGTTAACGAAAATTATTTTCACATTAATTGTTAGTTTTATTTTAGGGTTAGTTAACTGAAAAAACCTTGGCTGGGTCAAACCATCTTGTTATGGGGACACTGGTTTTTTAAGTTAATGACCCACTCAATATAAAATTCATTTTATGAACTTTTGGACAGTTGGAATATTTAATAAATAGCTCTTCTAAAGGATTGGTGTGTGTGTGTGTGTGTGTGTGTGTGTGTGTGTGTGTGTGTGTGTGTATATATATATAAATTTATTTATTTTTAATCTCACATACCCCTTGGAGTGCCTTCAAGTATACTCATTTGAGAACCAGTGCACTGCAACATCTCAATCAGGTTTATTTTTTCAGCCATTCTGTTTGTAGATGTGCTAGTGTGCTTGGGGCCATTGTCCTGTTGCATCACCAAATTTAGGCCAAGCTTTAGCTGTCAGACAGATGGCCGCATAGTTGATAGAATACTTTAGTTTACAGTGGAGTTCATATTCAGCTCAATGACTGTAAGGTGTCCAGGTCATATAGTTGCAAAGCCAGCCCAAATCATCACCCCGCCACCACCGTGCTTGACAGCTGGTATGAAGTCTTTGTGCTGATATGCTGTTTGGTTTTCACCGAGTTTGCTCTGTATTATGGCCACATATTTCTATTGCGGTCTTGTCCATCCAACAGACATTGTTCCAGAAGCCTTATGATTTGTTCAGAGTTTGATGCGAGCTTCGAATGGAACCAAAACTTCTGTTCTACCCATCATCAGTATTAACCACAAAGTGTTTTATTTTTTTATAGAGAAGAGGCTTTCTCCTAGCAACCTTTCCAAACAAACCATACCTCAGTCTTGCTTCAGTTCAGTCTTTTTCTAATTGTACTGTCATGAACTTTAACATTTAACATGCTAACTGAGGTCTTTGGAGGCTTTTCAGAAATTTCTCTGAGCTTTGCACAGTCTGTCTTGGGCTGAATTTGCCAGGATGTCCACTCCTGGGAAGTTTGGCATCGTTCTTGAACATTTTTCACTTATAAATAATCTTTCTCACTGCTGAATGATGGCAATTGTATCCTTTAAACTTATAATATTCCACACTGTTGGCATTCATTGTTATTTAGTGTCTTGGTTTATCACACTGTATTCCATACAAAACAAAAATACATTTCATTTTATGGAGAAAAACATGGATGATCTGTCAAAAGTCACACTGTGTGTTTCCAGATTTAAATGGACCATAAATAAACCAAATAAACAAGTCAGTTCGAGAAACACATCAAAACAACCTCTCAATAACGCTCTGTGAAGAAGCTCACAGTTCTGACAAAAGAAGTGACCTGTGAAAAGTGAGGTCTGTCTTTCCTCAAGTGACACATAAAACATTGTCAGTGCTGGGCACAGTTGCAATAAAGATACCAAATCACTATCTAAGGCCAACTGGCATGTTAAATATATATATGTAAAGAGGGTCAAAGAATATGCTCATACTTTTTAGCAGTAAAGACTACTGTAAATGGGGAATTTTATGCTATTATCTGCAGTACACTCAGATTGGTTGAGATGGACTGTTGTTACTATAATGCACCACCAACTACTAATGGTTAGGGTTTTGCTGGTCTGGTATTCTAAATTGGAATCTGTTTCCTCGTCATGATGTGATGTCATGACAAAACCAATCAGCTTTAATAAAATGTCTTTGTCATGTGGCTTTAAGTTTCATTACAGTGATTCAGGGAGTTCCACATAGTGGCAGATTTAAAGAAAAAAAAAATTGCATTGATGTAATATTGGCACACCGTAAATCAGAATCAGAATTGGAGTCAGAAAGGTAGGTTTAGTTTGGCAAGGCGACAAAGTCGAACTAAAGCTGTAATCTTGACAAATCTCATACTTGTGATGCTTTAGCCTTCCCACAGTTGCTGAAGCTGTTCAAGCTGCTTTGCAGCCCACCTTCACCCCTTTTTTACTTTTTATGCTGTGTCTGACTTAATCGGTGTCTAATCTGTTGTCGCTGCTGCCTGCTCTGCTCTGTGACAGAGTGACTGTCGCTCTCCCAGAGCTCAGTCACTGCGTCAAATATAAATTACTGCAGATAGAAATATCAATCATCTTTTCACTCTAGTGGTCCTGACTGAACTACCATTAGTGTTGCATTCTGGATATGTACTGATGCACCAGATCTTCCTGAGGTGGCTATAATATAAATATTCTGCTGACTATATGTTCAGCTTTGACTCATATCACCACTTATGACAGCCAACTGGCATCTGATTCTCTTCCACTTCATTTGGAAAATCTCTGGACAGCATGCATATACTGAGTTGGCAAAATATACTATAATTAAGCCAAGCTGCCAAGAGGATGTGCTATGATAGACATCAAACAGCTACTGTAATGTTATGCTATGTTACTATTGGAGAAAAACAAAGTCTATAAGTTTTAGGACAATGTCATTTTTTTGTCATTTTGCCTCTGTACATCGCCACAGTGGATTTTAAATCAGACACTTAAAATCTGATTGAATTGCAGGCTTTCAGCTTTAATTCAAGAGGTCTGACAAAAAATTGCGTTAACTGTTTAGGAATTACAGCCATTTTTATACATAGTCTCCTATTTTCAGAGGCTCAAAGATTATGAGGTGATAGACTAACAAGCACTTTCATGGCCAGTTGAGGCCTGTTCCCTCAGTATTCCATGACAGATGATGCAGATACAAGAAATGGAGTTGAATCCAAGTGTTAAACTTGCATTTGGTAGCTGTTCACTGACACTCTCAATATGAGGTCCAAAGAGATGTCGATACATGTGAAGGAGGCCATTATTAGGCTGAAAAACAAAATAAACCTATCAGTGAGAGCAAAAACTTTAGGAGTTACCAAAACAACAATCTGAAACATTTTTAAAAAGAAGGAATCCGCTGGCAGCTCAGCAATCCCAAAAGACCTAGAAGAATAGAGAAGACAATTAAGTGGATGATCGGATGATGTCCTTTAATTGGTTGAGAAACCCTTCACAGCATCCAGCCAAGTCAAGAAGGTGCAAACCACTGGTTACACTCAAGAATAAGATGCCAGAAAACCTCTAAAAGAGCCTGCCCAGCTGTGGAAAACATTATTTGGATGGGTGAAACCAAGAGCAGAATAATGGAAAGAGCAAAGTATGGAGAAGGAATGGAACACCTCATGATCTGAAGCACACCACATCGCCCGGCAAGCATGGTGGAGACAATGTCATGGCATGTATGGCTGCCAATGGAACCATGTCACGAGTGTTTATTGATGATGTAACTGCGGACAGAATTAGCAGGTTGAATTCCTGTACAGAACTATGAACAGATTCAGTCAGATGCTACAAAACTGCTTTGGAAGTGCCTTGCAGCTCAAATTGGTAATGACACAAAGCATATTCCAAAAGTGACCGAAGAGTCACTATTCTTCATTGGCCAAGTCAGTCACCAGATCTCAGCCCAATGGAGCACGCTTTTCACGTACTGATGACAAACCCACAAACAAGCAGCAACTGAGAGTGGCTGCAGTTAAGGCTTTACAGAGCATCTCAATGGAGGAACCAAAGCATTCTTGATGTCCATGGGTTCTAGACTTGAGGCAGTCACTGACTGCAGAGGATTTTCATCCAAATATTAAAAACAATTCTTTTTAAATGATGTTAGTTTGTCCTATTACTTTTGAGCCTCAGAGAATAGGGGGCTATTTATAAAAATGGCTGTAATTTCTCAGGGGTTAATGCAATTCTTCTGCCAAACTCCTTGAGTTAAATCTGAAAGTCTACAGTTCAGTCACATGTTGGCTGTTCTGAAATCCACTGTGGACCTGACTGTAAATTTACTGCAATGGAAACACAAGATAAAGTATGTCCCTATGTGTCCTACAGACTGTTTGATGGAAGCTCTGATGAAACTCTTGTGAGACGCTATCGAGTCCTTTGAATATAAAAATATTACAAATATTACAGTTGGCTTGGAATCATAAATTATTATTTAATAAAGCAAATGTTTTTTTGAAGGCTTTATTAATTTTTGCTTGATGTCTCTCGGCATATCCATTACAAATTTCACGCACAGTAGGAGTAATAAAATCCGTAAAATAATCCAATTAAGGGAGGGAATGCTTTAAATGAGCGAAAATGGGGTTGAAGGAACATACATGCTTCCTTCTTTTTGATATTGGACGCAGTATCTTCTCCTCAGAATACACCCCAGCAACTGTGTGATCAGGTGAACGCGACTTGTTTTCACAGGGAATGATGACTTCACTGATGGGAATTCATATTCTGTTTGGCTCCAGTGGCGAGGCACAATATATGTAGGTTATAAGACAACTCATGCATCTTGTTATTTTTAACTCCTAACCTCTTTGAGTGGGTTACCAGCAGTTTTGAGTGTAGTGCTGAAGGATGAATTCCCACAGGGGCCACTCAAGCTAAAAATGTATCCACTCATGATGCTGTAAGGTGCTTTAGTTCAAAACGCTGTGTAAATTGATCACACTGAGGAGGACTGCTGAAGGCCTTTAGGTTTTATATCAAAGAGGAGACTGTTAAAATATGAGAAGCCCCATGTATTATTCCTATTTTCTCTGTCCTATACTCTTAACTCTAATGCATAGCTGATGGCCTTGAGAGGATAGAAATATAATCTGTCCCAATTTAAAGCAGATTGGCTTAACAAACAAGGTTGTTGTTTCTTTGTTTTCATTGTTTTGGTACAAAAATAGCATACCATATGGACTGTAGTTTGCATCCAAAGCACCAGTGAGAGTTAATCATCAAGGCGCACATTAGGCTTCAAACACTTTTCCTTGACAGTGGAGCCAGCCTGTTACCCAGTTATGTCAGTTGACTGGCCTTCAGTCAGATGACACAGACTGAAACCCCCATGTTGGCCGGCTTTCACTGCGCTGACGTGTTTGTGCGGGACTCTGTATCTTCACCTGCTTCAGGAGATCTATAGCTAAACCAGCTCACAGAGCAGCCAAGCAAAAAGAAAAAAAAAAGGAGTTTCCCTGTGGGGATAAATGGAGTTTCACAATATTACACTTTCTCTGTTAGGTGTGTAGCCTGCTAAACACAATCGATGGCAGAGAAAACAAAGCAAAACTGCCAGCAATCGGGATGATTGTGCGCTGCATGATGGATCCCAGCCAAAATGGATGGAGCGGACTCCCCACTTAGCACTTCCCCTCATTACCTTCTCATGGTGCATAACTCTTAAATGTGTATTCATTGCACAAGAACAACCTCCAGCAGAGCCTTGATGTGCAAATGCATTTTTTTCTGCGTCCAGCTGGGCTTGTGTAAGTGTACATTCACTGCAGTTGGCAACTTCTCCTGAATCACTGTTGAAGTTTTTTGAGGTGATTTCTGTTGGTGACTTAGTGAGCTGCAGTATGAATCTTATATTTAAGCTACTTTTCTCTAAATCCTTTAAGACGGTTCTTAAACTTTTAGGTGTGCAGAGGAGAATGTGGGACAGGATTGGGCAGTTGATCCCTTCAGGTTGTTAGAGGGAGGAAAAAGGCAATTTATGGATTAATGTGAAGCTGATCTTTAATATTTTCAATGTGGTTTTAGCTTGTCTTTGTCCCTTAATTGACTGCTGTTCATCAACACTTCTTCCTGTCACTTTTCTTACTCCCCTTTTAACCCATTCATCTTTTTCTCTTCTCTCTTAACATTTGTGTGTTCCTTCAGGGCGCTGTTCCTCGGTTTGTCCAATAACCCTCATATCACTGATTTACACCTGGACATCAGCAGCTGTGAGGTACGCTCTGTCACTCTGCGCTGTAGGTAAATTCACTCGTCATCTTCATAGATCACCTCCTGTGGCTATCTCATCATGTTCCACTTCTTTCTGTCTGCCTTCCACAGTTGAGGTCAGCGGGTGCCGGGGTGATTCAGGAACTGTTTCCTCGGGTTTCATGCGTGGGGACTTTAGACATCTCCGATAATGGTAAGAACGCACAGAAGGTGAACCTAGATGGGCTGCTATGTGGGTTAGGTTGTTGTAAATCATTTGGGATGCTATCATACACAGATTTTAAAGTGAATGGCTTCCTTTAAAACTACAGTAATGAACCCACATCATTTCTTTATATGAATATAATATCTGCAGTACATAGTACATGCATTTGATCAGAAACACTTGTAATCCAGCTGGAGCTTTTGATGCAACTTTCCACAATGTTAAAAAAATAAGGATATCTTCTCAGCATGGACCTAAACTCCTGAACAGTAGCTTACTTTCTGCAAATTTTCTGTTAGATACATTTTGGCTGTTAAGGTTGACTATGGCATATATGCACTCACGGCCACTTCATTAGGTACCTATTCAACTGCTAATTAATACGAATGACTAATCAGCCAATCACACGACAGCAGCTCAGTACATTTAGGCATGTAGACATGGCCAGGACGACCTGCTGACATTCAGTCCAAACATCAACATGGGGGGACAAAAGGGATTTAATGGACTTTGAATGTGGCATGGTTGCTGGTGCCAGATGGGCTGAGTATTTCAGAAACCACTGATCTCCTAGGATTTTCCCATTCAACCATCTCTATGGTTTACAGAGGATGGTCTGAAAAAGAGAAGTTATCCAGTGAATGTCAGTTGTCTGGCAAAAATGCAGAGTTCATATGAAAATAGCCAGACTGCTTTGAGTTGATAGAAATTCAGTAGTAATTCAAATAACCACTGGTCTAGCATGTGGACTTTGCTACGAGAGGGACGAACACGCTGGATCTTGTTTACACAAACATTCCCGGGCGTATCGTGCGGAGCCCCGCCCCCATCTCGGCAACTCTGATCACATGACTGTGATGCTGATCCCAGCATACAGACCACTCATCAGACGCTCCAAACCAGCTCTGAAACAGGTTAAAACCTGGCCAGCAGGAGCCATCTCTGCTCTTCAGGACTGTTTTGAGTGCACTGACTGGGACATGTTCAGGGAGGCTGCAACCAACGGCGACTCTATTGACTTGGAGGAGTACACAGCATCAGTGACCAGCTACATCGAGAAGTGCACTGATGACATGACTGTCTCCAAGACCATCACCACACGCTCCAACCAGAAGCCGTGGATGACTGCTAAAGTGCATGCTCTTCTGAAGTCGAGAGACTTAGCCTTCAAAGCAGGAGACAGGGCGACCTTAAAAACAGCCACGGCCAAACTGTCCCGAGCCATCAGAGAGACAAAGCGCGCACATGCCCAGAGAAT
>VUQH01054870.1:0-14596 GCA_015106775.1 Etroplus canarensis | reverse complement strand
ATCCCCAAACACCCCAAACCCGTACCTACCCCCACATCAACCACAACAATGAAGGTGGGACAAAACCACGACCCCCCCACCCCCACTAGGTAATGGAGCCGAACAAAGGAGCCCAGAGGGATTGCTCTAATGTGGTGGCAGAGGCTGTATCAAGACTAATATGATCTATCAGACGGTCTCTGTATTGGTTAGAATTAAGATTATTTTTGTTTTTCCAGTTCGTGAGAACAGTTTTCTTGGCAATGCATAGGGCGGTGAGAACCATGTGGGCTGTGGTCATCTCTGTAGTGACGTCATCCAAGTTGCCCAACAAGCAAACTAGAGGGGAGGCTGGAATGTTACATTTCAGACACTCGAAAAACATTTTTCGTACTATTAGTTTACTAATGCTCTTACCAAAAACCTTAATCACGAAATTGATGTCCTTTCATCCTTGCTGGGTATCTTCACTTTCTCTTTTGTTTCTTGGCAATATCCCATTTATTGATGTTTACTGGTAGTTTCTTAATGGTCCTTGTCCTGCACATGCTTTCGTCTGTTTCTTCTGTTTATTTTTTTCACAGCAACATTTTACAAAACCTTTTCATTTTCACCAGATTCACAATCCAGCACCCCAGGAAACTTTTGGGGGTTGTGCCTTTTTTGTCTTCCACCTCATTCCCCATATTCTTTACCTTTTTTGCTTCACCTTGAACTGCTTCAGCGCCATGATACTCTTCCAGGCAAACATTGGTCCATATTTAAATGGGAATGTGGAATTATGCTGATTGCAAATGGCTGGCATACACCTATCAATTCAGAATGGCTAACTCAGTAACACTTACTTGGTAGTAAGGACAAAATTGGTTGAATACAGTGGTCAATTTCAGCAATGTTTATTTTGTATTGTGAATCAGGCTCAATGTTTTACATGTCTGTTACATAATATTGGTTCTTTTCATAAGTTTATGGCACATTGGAAACAAACACTAGAGCCTGGAGGGTGAATGATGAATCAGTTAAAACAACAGATTCAAAGATGCTGATAGGGAAGTCCTTTTATCTTTGGACAGAGCCAGGCTGGCTGTTTACTCCAGCTTTTAGTCCTTATGGTGAGTTAAGCTAACCACCTGCTGGCTGCTGTTTATTTTTTAGTGAGATGATTTGAAAGTGGCATCAGTCTACTCATTACTCTAAAGAACCTCAAAATTATGTAAAGTCTGAACTTAAAACATGGAAACACGCTTTGAATCTCTGACTTTAGATTCTTCTTTGTTATGAAAGAACAAGAATGTGCATTTGAGTGTAATTTGGATATACATCTTTGGAACAAAACTTTGTTTGAAGTACTGTGCACAATTCTTAACCCACCTCTCACGTTATATACATTTTTAATATTTTGCCTGAAAGAAGGCAGACTTTCTTGTAATTTCTAAAGTGGTCTTGAGTAATAGTTATCCAGTCTTTCTGAAGGTCTGTCTAAGATTTTCTTTGGACTTTGGTTGCTTTTTCACTTGAGTCCAGTCGTTGTACCTGACCGTTTTCAGAGGAATGTTTTTTGTTTTCCTGAGCTGCTTAACACTGACCTATGAATCATTCAAGCATAAAAAGTTATCTAATAAGTGTTGTCTACATATAAGATACCTTGACAAAGAACCAATTTTAAATTGTATCTTTAAGCACTTTGTTACTGACAGCCTGTTGCAAAAACACATAATTTGTTCCCATTTTTTTAGTTAAATCTACTAAAAAATTCTAAAGATAATGGAGTTTGACAGGCATAAATAGTATTTTTGCTCCAACAAGGTGATTCCTAAATAGAATTAGGCTAAAATCTGGCATATCTCTACGTGATGTACAGTGTGTCCTTAAATTGAGAAAAGAGAACAAACAAGCAGTGCAAGTCCTAAAAACTATATCTAAAACAGATGAAGAGTATCTGAAAGTCATGTCCTTAAGAAATAGAAGCAAGTCCAGCAAAGAACTGGCACGGGACCTGAGCGATGCATCTGGCCTTTGAGTTGATCATCTAGTTTTCCTGAAAGCCCTAATCAGAAATGTTCTCAGTAGAAGGGTGTCTGTCAAGAAGCCATTCTTTAGAAACAGAAATGGGAAGAAAAGGCTGAGGTATGCCAGAGTACACAAGAACTAGACTGAAACTTGGTGGCAGCAAGTCTTGACTGGACCTCATCTTGACAGAGAATGTAACAAAAGGCAGTCATCATCCAAGGAAGGCCACTGGAATGTCCTTCAAGAAGCCAGAAGAACTATTCCTGAAGACTACGAAAAGAAATTACATAAAAACTTGCACAAAAGACTTTTGGGTCTATCAAAGAATAAAGGCGCTCATGCCAAATATTGGTTTTCAAGAAGAATTGTACAAACTTTTTTTCTTGTTTCTGTTTACACATTTCAATAAATTGTTGCACCCAGTTTCCTCACAAAATCTAAAGTAATGACAGGTGGCTTAAGACTTTTGTGTAATCAGGTACAATATAGTATTTATAATGTTGTCATGCCTTCTTTGTCTTGAAACAGACCATTCCAGTTGAGAAACTCATAAAGGGGGATTTTAAAAGCAACTATGAGCTCCTCAAGTGGTTCAAAAGTTTCTACGATGCAAATGCGAAAAGTAATGACTATGACCCCATGAAAGCTCGTGATAGCAGTGACATCAGCCCTCTTTTGGCATCTCCATCAGGTAAGTGCAAGATAACTCTGTGTAATGGTTTTTGATCGTATTTATACTACTTATGTGATCATGTTTTTTTTCCCTCTTAGGGACATCTAAATTAGAATTGGCTATAGAAGAGACCAGCAAAACACTCAAGAAGTTTCCTTACACAGAGAAGTGGAAGGATGTTTTTGTTTGGGCTCACCGCAGTTCTCTTGGAGACAAATATACCTACTGCTCCTCCTGTGAGAGTAACCTTAGCACTATTAACAAAGGCTTGTTCGAGCTTAAGCGGCACATGGAAACAAGCAAACACAAGAAAAGGGCTGGGAAGAAAAGAGGTGGTCCACAAAGGCAAGTCGCTGAGTTACTGCCTTGTAGTGACGCAGCTGTCCGGTTTGTTTACAATCACTGTTACACTGGATCTGCTAAAGGTCAGCAGGGTGCTAGACATTTTGTACACTGTAAGCTTGGGTCACGTTACCCAAAATATATCTCGTCTGTCTGTGAAAAAACTCCTTACTGTGTATACATTTATGGAGGTGTAACAGTGGGAAAGGATGATGTCGTCTCTGTGGTCCTTGTTGGATTTTTTGATGCTGAAGCCTCCAGGCACTGTATCAGATTTCTGGATGCTCTTCAGTCAGGGGACAGTGCAGGAGATCAGACAGCAACAGCAGTGGTGGCTACCTTGAAGAAATTCGGCCTATCCACAGATAATCTTGCTGCTGTTTATTCAAGTGGTAATGGGGCAGCCACAGAAGGGATCTGTTCACAGCTCAGGGAGCTCAATGCAAACACCGTAGCCTTAAAAGGCCTGTATACCATTGCTGATGCTGCTTGTCATGCTGCAGTCAAGGCACTCTCCAATCAGACTCAAGAGTTGATGGTAGACCTTCATGCACACTACTCCTCCTGCTCTACCAAGAACGACAACCTCAAGGCCCTTTTTGACTCGGATATCAGCGAGAACAGCGTGCCGTTTTACCTCAACACCAGTTGCTTTGGATTTTGTCAGCTTGTCAAAAAAATATTGGAAATATGGACAGATCTCACACTATATTTCAGCTCTTGCCATGATGATGATAAGGCCAAGTCAATCTGTTCCCAGCTCATGGATCCCAAAGTCAAGGCAACATTTATGTTCCTGGAGGAAGCCTTAAAGCCTCTCTACAATTTTAAAAGAAAAACACAGAGTGCTTCTCATGTTGATATGCAGCTTGTCATAGAAGAAGCCAATAGCCTGCTTTCCGCCTACACTTCTTGCTTCCTCAGTCCTCAAGCTGCTGGTATCTTCCTCAAAGAACGTGATCCCCAAATCCTTAAGAACAAGAATTTCCACCTACCAAGCTCTGAACTCCTATTGGGTGAAAAAACTATCAAAGACATCCTGAAACCATCTGAGGCCACTGAGGTACTACCACTTTTACAGGAGGAGGTGTTATCGTTCTACATTGCACTCACAGATTGCATTGCAGAGGAGCTGCCTCTAAATGACTCCATGCTGAAGAGCATCGCTCAGCTGATGAACCCCCAGAGCAGACTGAAAATGACGGGGGAAATGGTCGGGGAGCTGGGAACCAAGCTGGGGATCTGCAACTCTGCTGAGGAGGTCAAACAGCTCATGAGCGAATTCCTTGAATATCAGCAGGCTCAGGAGGGAGTGAAGGACAGCTCAGCTATAGTTTCACTGGAGAAGCACTTGGGCGGTGCATTGAAGGACACCGAGGCAGCCTCAATATTCAGGAAGCTTCTTTTGATCCTGTTGTCGTTTTCATGTCCTTCGCTTGACGCTCAGGAAGTTTTTACTCAGGTATGTAAACAGATGAGCTGTGTCACCATCTTTACACTTTTTCTGTCAAGTCAGTTAATTTATATAGCACATTTTTTTAAAAAAATGTTAACCAAAGTGCTACACAGCAAGTAAACATTAAACAATTTAAAACAATCTAAATAAAATGGTGGATTGCTCCCAATGGGTTTGGGGGAACAGTTGTTGTGCCAAGTGCCCCAAGTTCAAACATCTCCAGATCTTGTTCGGTGTTGAGGAAAGCAAAACCGAATGGTGTATTGGTGCTGCATCCACAGTGATGCAGGTGTTGTGTTGAAGATAGAGGCAAGCTGAAAGGTAAAGCTTTTAACTTCATGAGCTCTGGGTAGTGAACGAAAGAACAAAGTAACAGATTCAAGTGGCTGAAATGAGTTTCTTCTGTGAGATGGCTGGGCTTAGCCTTGGAGATGAGGTGAAGAGCTCAAACATCAGGAGGGAGCTCGGAGTAGAGTCCCTATTTTTTATAAACAAAAGGAGCCAGCTGAGGCGGTTCAGGAGAATGCCTTCAGGAAGCTTCCTTTGGGAGGTTTTCTTGGCACACCAAATTGTGAGGAGACCACAGACTAGACCCAGAACTTGCTAGAGAGATTATGCATCTTCTCTGACCTGGAAATGCCTCAGGATCTCCCAGGAAGAACTTGAAAATGTTGCTGGGGAAAAAGATGTCAGCTTAGTCTGCTGTTAACATGACCTGACTTTTGAAGAGGTGTACTTTCAGTTGGGATCAGATTGTTGTTGGTAAGGTAGATGGCCTGATCTGGAGAGGTAGGCTGCAGAGTTTTGATGCTGCAATTGAAAAAGCCCTTTTTACTGTAATTTAAAGTTTAAAATCTACACATTGCTTTACTTGACATTGAGCAGAACTGACATTTGTTGGGATAGCATTTCTGCTGTGATCATCATAGTGACGGCAGTCTTTGATTACCACAGAGTATCATTATATCAAGGACTGCTACAATCAACAATGGTAACTTTTCCATACCAGTTCCCAACCACTAGTGTCAAACAGTTGTGACGTAAAGTCAAAAGTTTTCAGGCCATTTTCTGTATCATACAACCTGTTACTTTGTTTGTATGCAACAGACTGATTCCTCACTACAGTGATCAGCTTCACCTAGATTTTGACGCTGAACTGAAAGAGAATCCCCTCAGTCTCAAGAAATATTTATAACATGATTTTTACTGGTTAGCAGCCATGCAGGAGCATTTGGTTTAACATGGTTTGTCTGGCTGATGCCCGTCATGAGTAAAATGAAGCAATGGATCAACAATTCAGTTTGTCAGCCCGTGATATAACCTCAAAGTCAATGAGAGGTGAGCAGAGTGCAGCCTGAAACTGGGATGTGTGAATCCTGCCAAAGAGCCAGTCATGGACTCCAAGAACTACTAAAAGCTGTTTAACATCCCTAAGCAGATGCTGTGGGACATAAAATTGTAGGTCTGACAGACAACCTGGGGCAAACACTCATGCCTAAGCACCATTATATTAAAATGAAACCTGTGTTGCACAAGAAGCCAAGGTATGCATATATTCTCGCTTTTCAGTTTAAAGGTTTAATTTTGTTGCTTGCTGCCTGTCTGTTGTATCTTAGGCCTTGGAGAACGGCGATGGTGGACTGTTGTCTGAGAGTGAAGCCTTAAGCGAAAACGAGTTGGATGTCACATCCAACTCGTTTTCTGATAGCACCAGTAGCAAGAACTTTCACATTCGCAGACAAGGTAAGAAAAAAGCATGCTCTAAGTTTGCAGGTAATTTAACTTTCAAATGATGCAGTTTCCCCCCTGGGATTAATAAAGTATTCTGATTCTGATAACTTCAAACAAATAAATTTTTATGATACAGTAGCTTGCAAAAGTATTCACCCTCTTTGGCGGTCTTCCTTTTTGGGGGGGGCATTACAACCTGTAATTATTTTATAGTTTATGTCATTTTTAATAAATATCTAACAAACAAACAAAAAAAACAAAAAGTGGTGCATGTAGTTGTACAGAAAAGGGACACAGAGCCACCTTGTGCGACAGTCACAGATGCAATTCTCTTAGGATATGTCTCTTTGAGCGAGGCACATCTCGCCACTGGGTTTTTTTTTCTTCAAAGCAAAACTGCTCCAGCTCCTTCAAGTTGGATTGCTTCTGCTGGTGTACAGTAATCTTAAGTCATACCACATGGTGGTACCTCTTGATCAGTGGTGTTGCACACTCTGGGCCTTTCAGAACAGGCTTGTATATGGACCATGTGACTCTTAGATTGCACACAGGTAGACCTTTTTTAACTAATAATGTCATTTCTGAAGGTAACTGGTAGCACTAGATCTTATTTAGGGGCTTTATAGCAAAGGGGCTGAATACATATGTGCCCACCACTTTATTTAAATTCATCAGATATTTTTTTTTAAATGTGTTGTTTTTGTTTTTTTGGTTTGCTTTTTAATCTCACCGAATTGGACTATTTTGTGTTTTAAAAAAAAAATAAATTGTGTTGAATCCAAAAAGACCTTACATTTATATTACAGGTTGTAACACAAAAAAGAGAATCGTCACAGAGGTGAATACTTTAACAAGCCACTGTATGATCGTAATGATTAGATGCAGCCCTTGGTTACTTTTTGTGCACTGCACAATAAGAGAAAGAGCCTGACTGTACATTTACTTATATAGCAGCTCAGAACAAGAAATAAAAGAAGCATTTCCCTTCAGTTTTCCAACATTGACGAATAGAACTAATGTCAAGAAATAAAACCTAACTAATGGTTGAACAAACACTCTGTAAAAGGGTTGCTGTGTGTATTTTTTTCTTGTCGGGCCCTCAGTCACATGCTGGCTCTTAAAGCTTTAAGAATCCCTATTTACATGTAAAAAACTTTGAGTGGAAGTTATTTCACTGGATCCCACGTATTAAAACTATACACTCTGATTTTCTAGGTCAGAATGGCTTTAATGTGAAAGTGAAACCATGTGAAGTCCGCCTTTTAAAATTAAAAGGTAAAGAAAAAACAACTTTAAGGTTATATCTGCATTACTTACAGTATTTTAAAATTTCAGACGTTTACTTTGCAGGTTGATAGATTTGCCTCATTTTATTGCTTTTTTTTAAATGAGAAATGTAAAAATAAAAATTGAAAATCTATTTTTATTATGAGGTTTGTGTTCAGGATGATGTCATTCTTCAGGCTTTCAGTTTGAACACATCGGAATGCAGTTATGTCTCTGATTAAAACAATTTAAAAAAAATAATATACTGTGTGTGTTCCAAAGAGCCATTTGATGCATATGACGATATAACTGGAGTGAATGGTGCCTTGTGGAAAGAGGTAACAGATTTTTTTCCCCCCTCTGTTCATCTTCTACTTCTACATCATTTTAGAGTTATTGGCAGATGATGTGGTTATTCAGCCTTTAAAGTTTAAATATGCCAAGTTTAAAATGTAACAACATGGCTGAAACCAGAAGAACACAGACTTTTTATTTTGTGCATGTCTCTCTTAAATCCCTCTCCTTTACTAACAGCCTGTTACCCTTTATAGATTCCGTGATGAGGAAGTTGAGGTGGAGTTTACCTGTATGAAGGCGTGCCTGTGTGTGTTTTGGTTAACTTTTGCATGTGCATGATATTTGAGTGTGTAATGAGGGTGTGCTGTCTCTCAGGGTCCCAGTAGGGGAAGTTTTGGCTGGGAGAGCAGCTTGCGCCAGAAGCCAAAGGCCCGTACAGTGTTTCAGGCTGGTGCTAATACCTGGTCCAAACCCATAGGTCTTGATAAGGACAGCAAAAATGGTCTGGGGTCCCAAGATGATGTGGTAGGTATACTCAAGTATACTACCAAAGTACCACTGGGCCATAAAATGCTATCCTAAAGCATCTGAACTTCCTGATTGCATTATTATAATGGCAAACACCAGATGCTATAAATATGTTGCCCTGCTGGAGAATCCAACCCTTTACAGGTTATCTGCTTTAAATTTAGCTCCCTCAAAAATGCTCTTTTTAAAAGCAAGAAAAGATCTTTCATTTACTTATTTATTAAATTTATTTTGCCATGATGATTACCCTCATCTAATTCATAAAGGATTTCCTTCCTGATTTGCTCAAGGAATTATAAAAAGCTGCTTCACACTGCATACTAACTCCTTGCCATCCCGTATGCCTAGACTATCTTACATATTACATTTGTGGATAATAACTGATCTCAGAGCAGTGGAAGCTGAGCCAGGTGCCGTTTGACAATTGTCATCTCCTCAGTGTGCAATTTTAAAAAAGCACAGGTTTACCCACAATGCACAAAATTCCAAAGAAAAGGGTGCTTTCGTTTTCAGCTTGCCAAGCATGGGCATTAGATAACAGGACACGGACATGTTTGTGCCCAAGAAAATGACACAAACAGGAGATTCAGCAGCTGGAAGTCTAGCTACTTTTCAGAGCTAATGGCCACAAGATGGTAATAATTCATCGGATAGAGGCAAATCGGCAATAGGAAACCCTTTATGGGGCACTATGCTGTTCTGAGATGTAAGGTGAGAACTTTCACTTTAATCATTGTCTACAGCTGTGTTCCATTTGAAGTGGGAAGTTTGAGAGCCCAAGTTCCTAGTCGGAATTTTCAACTGGAACTTCCCCCTAGGTAAACTTCCACTCTAAAATTGGGAGAATCCATACCAGCCCCATTTTCGTAAGCAAGGAAGGCAGCAGCACATGTACACAATAGTAAAACATGTTATCTGTTGCACTCTGTTGTTTATTTGACTCTCTCAATGAGCTACACACAGAGTACCGAGCACTGACCAGGCTATGTCCCTGAACATGCTGCAGCAGTGGTTTTAAGTGGTAGATTTTTTCAGAAGTAAAGGTTAAGTAAATTCCTTTTACAATTAGAAGGCTTTAGTCTAAACAGTCTTTAGGCCTGGCAGGCTGCGACTGTCCTGGTAAATGGTGGGGACAGCAGATCTGCTTTCATTACTTCTGTGCAGACACACTGCTGGTGTTGAGATGAGAGTGAGACACCTTGCAGTTTATTTCCCACATTCATCATGAAGATAAAGTATCATAGGCTTTACCAATAAGAAAGCTGTGAATCATTGGTATGTCTGTCTGTAAATAAATGAATAAATATCAACTTATATTATTCATTCATTTAATTATTTAAATAAGTAACACTGAGTTTGCAATATGGTGGTGGAAACCATGCATTAAAAAGGTCTTAAGTTAATCAGAAACCCTGATTTGATCCACATCACCTCTGACTCCAGAGTTGCCTCAAATCTCAGATCCAGAACAGTCAGCAGGAGCTGGCTGGAAAGAAGCTGTATGGCAAAGGAAAACATGCCTTCATTGAAAACTGGTGGTAAAATTGGTCTTAATCAGTCATTATAGAAAACATTAATTTTAACCAGCCCAAGTAAACAGTGCTTGATGTGACAAACATCAAAAACTCTTCCTGTATAGACTGTCCTTAAGAGTGGTACAAGTTAAAACATTTGAGAAAAAACTGATCACAATCAATTCTACATCTAACTTACCTTCACTTCCATGTTCATCATTTGCTTTGTTCACACAGTGGGTCAAATTAGAGGTAAGGCAAAGGTTGGATGAAATGCTCCCTGAATTATGGAGCCTTCTGGTATTTTTAAGTTCAGTTTGAAAAATTTTAATATTGGTCATACTACGGTATATTATGCTGCATGGAACAAAACAAATGAATGAATCTTAACACTTATAGGGCTCCGTAGCATCTTTTTTTTTAACACGTTCTTTCAAAAGTGCCACTAAAATACACAGATCACCTAAAATATGTATTACCTCTTAACTTATTTCTGTTCTGAATGTGATTGACTTTCAGTTGGAAGAAACATCAACACCCAGTAAACACACACCAATCAGACCACGTCGGAAACCAGCCTACCAGGTAATGTTACAGCTACTGGGGGGTGGGGGACCCAAAATACAGAAGTTGGTCAAACTTTAATCCAGAGAAAACGGAGTTGGA
Source organism: Etroplus canarensis (assembly GCA_015106775.1). Taxonomy (NCBI): domain Eukaryota; kingdom Metazoa; phylum Chordata; class Actinopteri; order Cichliformes; family Cichlidae; genus Etroplus; species Etroplus canarensis. The sequence continues at coordinate 4,134 of VUQH01054870.1, read as the reverse complement.
TTTTTGTCTGTTTAGAGGATGTGAAAAATCTTGCTTTCTTTTTTCCTGCAGGATGGGAAAGGGTTTCTGACAGGAGAGCTGGTGTGGGGAAAAGTTAAGGGGTTTTCCTGGTGGCCAGGGTTGGTGATCCAGTGGAAAACAAAGAGTGGTCCTGTAGGTATGCGGAGGGTGGAGTGGTTTGGAGACGGGATGTTCTCAGAGGTTAGAAACACAGTGCTTGACTACTAGCTTTGATCTCTGTTCAAGATGCAGAAGCAACTCACTGACTTTTACGTCATAATTTCTTTCTATTGCAGGTCTATACTGATGGACTTATGCCATTTGCTGCCTTCAAAAAGTGTTTCTGTAAGAACTCCTTTGCCAGCTTGCCTGTCTATAAGGATGCCATCTACCAAATCATTGAGGTAATCTGAATATTTTGTACTACATCAAGTGTGTTGACAGCCAGCATGTCTGTTGGCTTTCATTTGCCATTTCTGTTCATGTCATATTCATATTAGTGTGTGGTGATAAACCAAAGTTAATGTTGAATACCTAAAAATAAAAAGGTAGCATTTACATAAAACCTCTTAAAAAAAGCTGACAGATTGTCAGCTTGGTGAATACCTTTTACCAGTTAATTCTAGCCATACCTGACATAACCTCTGAGGTTTGCTTCATCAGCTCCTATAAAGGCCATCAGTATATTCAACTGACACTTATTCTTGCCATTGAGAAGTAGCTTTGTCACTATCACTTAATAGCCAAGTGGAAAGGTGACTGTAGAATCAGTTTGACAAGCAGTCTGTGCACATTATTGCTGTCTTTGTCCACGGTGGCACGTGCTAAAAGTACACTTTGGTGTTTGGACCTGTAGGCACACGTCTGCAAGGAAATGCATCTCTATCACGCTCTCTAGAGGAACGTGGTGATTTCGACCATGCAACCATAAATTGTACAAGCAGTAGAAAAAAAAAGGCTGGATGGTGTTTCGGTTAGTCTGCATGAGCAATAACCAGTGCATCAACGAAAACCATTTCATGACTGTCGGACTCGGTCCTTTAAATAGTATGAAATCATAACATTTGGTAAAGGAAACAAATCTGTGAGCACGCTTGTGTGAAAAATCACTTAACCCTCTAATTTTCACACCCTTTATCCCAAAATGCTGAAAGGGTTGTCTTTGCTGGACTTGGGTATGTCCCTATATAAATTTAAAAAATGCTGTAAAATTAGGAGTACACTGACTCATGAATATTATGGGATTATTCTGCGAAGGGCATATAAAAAGTAAACTTGATGAACAGCAGAACAACCGTTTGTTTTATATTATCTTGGTGTCGAGCTGGTAATTAACTCGGCTGCTGTGTGACAGGTATCCCTTTAGATATTTAGACCATACTTGCTACAGATTTTGAAGACATGTGTTATCTGCAGTTGGCAGGAGAGCGATGTGGGAAGTCTTTTGCTGAGGCAGAAGGCAATAAAGAAAAAGAGCTAAAGCTGATGTTGGACTGGGCCTTTGAAGGATTTCTGCCTACAGGACCTGATGGATTTACACCGGCAGGTATGCCAATATTCACAGAAAACACTCTTCCTCTCCAAATCACCGTGTTTTATTACTCAGATGTTTCAGAAGTTCCTGTTTCAGTTTTAACTTCATCAGGAGTTTATAACAGGGTAAAGTACATTATAGCAAGTTTCTTCATGGCTCATCTTATAAAAGTCTCAGAAAGACTGGTTCTATATGATTTCCCTTGAACTTCTTTGTTCTTGTTGATATGCCAAAGATGCATCTTAAAGCCCTGTCACTCCATGACGATTTAACAAGCGTATGCCGGAGTAGGAAAAAAACTGCAGATGTATTAATTACGTGCCAGGAAAGTTTTCTAGCAGTTAGGAGCACGCATAATTACGCCAGTCTACGTGGTAGTACGGCAAGGTTGTCAAAAAGTTTTGAGCATGTAAAAACCCTCCAATGATTGCCAGCCGTATGGCTCTTCGTCCCACATACGAGGACCATATGTGGCAGGGACTTAATGCAGTCGGAGACTCACGTAACTCAATTGTCAAAATACGTGGAGATAATGTCTAGCGAACCCTAAAGGTATTAATAACCTATAACATGTTTTAAACATGTGTAACATATATCATACCTCCAATGCATAGAGCCGTTTGTGGAAGTTTTTGATGTGATCCATTCGAACTGAACGTTTTTCCAAACAGACAGCTGCCGAATAATGCGTATGTGGTGTATTTAAGGGGAGTGGTATAAATGGGTTCAAGTTGTGAATTTCAGCAGTACGCTAGCATATGTTCTGTATATACATCCGTATGCCAGCATTTTAAGGAAATTTGAAAGCGTCGGCATAAGCTTGTTAAATCATCATGGTGTGACAGGGGCTTAAGGAGTAAATTTATGTATATTCTTTGTTTTCCACTTCTTCAAGATTCTTCTGCACATACTCATTCCTCTGACTCTACCCTGTCTGACTACCGACCACCGGCAAAAAAAAAATATGTTTTTAAAAATAAGGCAAATGCCCCTGCCATCACCTATAACAAAGGTATGTATTGTTTTTATTATTATGAAGAGATATCTGAGGAAAGTAGTGAATGTTTTTGTTGTTTGTTTTTTTTCTGTTCCAGAATCAATCATAGAAGGGGTCAAAGGGAGGGGCAAAACAATAGAAGGTACGTTCTTTTGCATTAATGTGGAAGATATTTGATTTTAAAAAAATTGCTATGAACATTCTTCTCTTTCAGATTTTTGTTTGTCTTGTGGATCATCTGAGATTGATGTTCAGCACCCGTTGTTTGAAGGTGGTCTCTGTCTAAAATGCAAGGTAACCTGATAACATAAATATTCTCCTTTATGTGGTTTTAATCTGATATTCTGGGGGGTATACTGTGACGCAAGTTCAGCATAGCCAGGCTTTCTGTGGATCGTCTGGCTTTACAAAACCTAAAACATGAGTTGGAAATAATGGTATCATGAAGATGGTTATCAACTTTCTTTGTCAAACCATACAGGGTGTTGCAAAAAAGATGGACCAAATTTCAATGCAGTATATTTCTTTATGGGACAATTACAAAAAGTTACAATAGTTAGTTTTGGTCTTTTAAAACTCGATGCCCCGCCCTTTCTTGTGGTAAACATTTCATTCACAGGTGGTTCATGGTTGCAGAAATATAGTGATTTCATATCCATCTTTTTGAAACACCCTGTACTTTCTGGCACAGGACCTGTGTGCTTGTTCACATAAATGGGAGCATTTGGCTCTTCTTCTGCACAAAATAGATCAGTTAAGCTATTCCACATTAATTAGAGGGCCAGATGATGGGGATCACAAAGAATATCAGACTATGAAATGCAACACTGTTGCTACAAATTAAACTAGAGAACAGTGCTGCAGAACATCATTGATGTTGGGAAGTGTGAGGATGCACTTTAGCGCTTAATTTATGATCACCAATAGTGCGCCAAGCGGTAAAATAAAGGTATGAATTAAAGATAATCTGTTTATTTTACAGGTCAGTGCTGTAGAACTCTGAAACTAACTAACTAACTAACACTACAGGTTAGTCGCGTGCTGACCCTTTCCCATACCCTAATATAGGAAATGTTGAAAGAACTTTAGTTTGTCACCAAATTAAAGTGAAATTATTTTTATTGGTTGAATATTGTTGGCAATAAATGGACTGCAAATATAACTGATCAATTCTCTAATCTGAATTTAAGTAACTGCTGTTCCATGATTGTAAAAGAACACTTATCAGTCGATTAGCACCAAGCATGAAAACATTTGTATATACTACCAGTCAAAAGTGTGGACACACCTTCTCATTAAAAGGTTTTTCTTCATTTTCATAACTATTTACATTGTAGATTCTCACTGAAACCACCAAAACTATGAATGAACACATATTGAAGTATGTAGTGAAGAAAAAAGTGTGAAATAACTCAAAACATATTTTATATTTTAGATTCTTCAAAATAGCCACCCTTGTTTTGATTACTGCTTTGCACACTCTTGGCATTCTCTTGATGAGCTTCATGAGGTAGTCACCTGAAATGGTTTTCACTTCACAGGTGTGCCTTGTCAGGGTTCATTTGTGGAATTTCTTGCCTAAATGGGGTTGGGACCATCAATT
>VUQH01054867.1:0-24485 GCA_015106775.1 Etroplus canarensis | reverse complement strand
ACTAATATCGGAGAACACCAAGAAACTGGTGGTGATAGAGCTGACTGTACCATGGGAGACTCGATGTCAGGAGGCCCACATATGCAAATGTGCGAATTACGATGATCTGGTGACTGACTGTAGGCAAGTAGGATGGCAGACATGGAATTTTCCAGTTGAAGTGGGTGCACGAGGTTTCCTACCTGCGTCATGTTGGAACACGATGGCAGCTCTGGGAATGAGTGCCAGGGTAAGAAAGAGAGCAGTCAACACCATGGCAGTGGCAGCTGAAAGGGAATCAAGTTGGTTGTGGCTACGTAGGGATGATAGTAGCTGGAAGCCTGACCGTCAGGGGTAGAAGACTGATCATCTTCTACTGTCCCACCATCCTGAGGACATTCCGGGTTAAGGGATGAAACGTCTGCAGACGGATGGACCCGGCTGATGACTCGACGGTCTAGCAGCAGGAACATCAAGACTGTATTAAATAACAGTGGTGCGTACAGGCTGTACATTTTGTCTCATCTACAGCAAGTCTTCCTGAAGGATATATCATTTATGACATTTAGATATACAGTTTAAACCAATTTTTAAATGGGCATTTCTTTCCAGTGAATTAGCTACCATTGATTGATGCTTTATAAACTCTACACAGTGTCTTTTTAGAGTCAACAAATGATTTAATGTGGCATTGAATGAGGAAGTCAGGAGTGGCAGAGAAGTAAGTGAGGGTGGTGCAGGACGGATTATCGTCATTATCAGAATATTTTATTAATCCCAGGGAGGAAATTGTGTTGTTGTTACAGAGGCATGGTTATCTGTAAACAAATAGGAATCTGAATGCTTAAAATGAAGATTAAATATATTAACAAGTATGTTTAAAGTTTAAATATAACATAAATAACTCCAAAGTTAAACACTGTATGTAATATGTATAGATAGAAGCTACTGTAGTTTAGGTGTTACATTGAGGAATTGTAGAATTTGATGGCCACGGGTAGTAATGATTTCCTGTGGCATTCTGTGGTGATGGGGCTGGAAGAGTTTGCTACTGAACTTGTTCCTGTGCCTGTCTAGCACATCATGGAGAGGGTACGAAGGATTTTTCAATATTGCCCTTTACTTGGACAGCATCCTCCTTTTTGACACCACTGTCAGAGTCAAGTTCCACACCAATGACGTTATTGGCCTTGTGGATCAGTTTGTTGAGTCTGTTGGTATCCGCTTACTCTCATTCTTCTGCACCAACTCATTACAGCATATAGAACAAAACGGGAGCAAACCAAGGTCCACAAAAGTCCACTCTACAAAGTCCAAAAAATTCAAACGAATAAGGAGACTCCGTCTGAGGCGGCAGGTGTAGAGGCCAGCAAAGATGGCGTGGAGGCCACCTCTCAGGCAGCCAACGTGGAGGTTGGTGAAGATGAGCCAGGGACCACCCCTTGGGCGGCCAACGTTGAAGGAACTGGAACCATCTTCCTGACGAGTGAGCCAACAATAAGGGTAGAATGACCATCCCCCAGGCTGCCAACAGAGCTTTAGCCTGGAGCCCTGACAATCAACCTCACAGACAAGGGAATCTGAATGTTTGAGGGGTGTGAGTTTGGTGGAAATGATCCAACCTGCTACGGGAAACCGATCTGTCCTGATGGTGGAGTGAGGTTTAGGGGAAGCACAGAATGTGTCTGTGGGGGCAAAACCTGGCCTTGAAACAGGAAACACGGACAGAGCACTAGACAGCAGAGCCACTAGGGTCACAGACTCTGGATATGGCAGCACAGACGCCAGGGGCACAGACTCCGGAACTGGTAGCACAGATGACAGGGGCACAGACTCTGTTACCGGGGGCTCACGTTCACACTCTAAAGGCTCAGGTTGACACACAGAGGGTGCAGTCACACACACTAAGGCAGGAACTGTTGGTCTGGACTCAGGGACAGAGGGAACAAGTACAGAACTTAGGGCTACTGACAAGAAAACAGGAACAGAATACTGGGACACCAAAACAATGGACACAGAGACTATGGGTACCGGTACAGAATCAGGAACTAAGGACACAGGTTCGGGATCAGAGACTAAGGGATCAGACACTAAGGCCAAAACGAGGGGAACAGACACAGAAGACAAGGGCGCTGAGACTTGAGTATAACTAAGGGGCATGGGAACTACAGGCACAGAGACTATGGGTATAGACACAAGCTTGGGCATAAACATTAACACAGAAGCTGAGGGCTCGGGTACAGATGCTAACACAGGAGCCGCTGCAGCTGCGGGTTCAGACATTAACAGAGGGGCCGCTGCAACTGCGAGCTCAGACACCAATGCAGCTGTGGGCACAGATACAGAAACTGCAGCAGCTACAGGTATGGACACCACTGCAGCTGAGGGCACAGATACAGAAACCGCTGCAGTTTCGAATACGGATACCACTGCAGCTGATGGTATGGCCACAGAAACAGAACCTGAACATTTGGGCACAGGGACGGAAGCAGAAGCCGAGCACTCTGACACAGATGGGAGGCAACCGCTGCAGCTGAGGGTACAGACACTGAAACCGCAGCAGCCGAGGATTCGGTCACAGGAACTGAGGACTCGGGCACAAGCACAGGGGTAACCACTGCAGCTGAGGGCACAGACTCTGAAGCCACTGCAGCTGAGGGTGCAGACTCTAAAGGTAATGCTGAGGACATGAAATTAGACTGAGGGAGCTCTAACACTGAAATACTAAGAGGGAGCTCTAACCCAAAAACACAAAGAAGAGGGGAGTATCTGAGTGGGTGTGCACCTGTAATCTAGGCTCAGATGGCTCAGGCTCCAGCTCTGGCTCTGACTCTGGTTCAGGTTCCAATTACTCTGGTTTTGGTTCCAGCGCAGGCGGCTCTGGTTTAGGTTGCTCCTCAGGAGCAGGTGGCTCTGGCTCCCAAGACAGCTCTGGCTCAGGTGACGGCTCTGGCTCCAGTGACAGCTCTGGCTCTGACTGCTCCTGCAGCTCCAACTGTGGATAGGCTGGCTCGGACTGCTCCTGTATTTCCGGCTCTGGACAGGCTGGCTTGATGCTATACTTTGATTAAAAAATTTTCTTTTAAATAGTGTATGCCCTTCCTGTCTCAGCCCTCTAACCATTGAGGGTTGTGTCAGGAAGGGCATTAGGTGTAAAAACCTCTGCCAAATTACCGAATTACTATTGCGAATTAATCCACTGTGGCGAGCCCTTGGGAGCAGCCGAAAGGTAATTTTTTTCATTTATAAAGAGTTATAAGAGTCTGCCAATTTCTGAAAAAATATTACAAATTTTTTAAAAAAATCTTAAAACAAGTTTAACTTTCCCCAGTGTGATGGGAAGAGAAAAAGATTAGAGAAATAAAAGAACAATTCATGATCCCAAGTTTACTAGATCCTCTGTCAAACGTGGTGGAGGCAATGTTATGGCATGGGCAGGTATGGCAAGGACAATTAGCTGGATGAATTTTGAAGTGTACAGGACTTTAAACTCTGCTCATATTAAGCCAAATGCTGCAAAAGTGATCTGTGTTGCAAATGGACAATGACCCAAAGCATGCTACAAAAGCAACCCAAGAGTTTCTCAAGGAAAAGAAATGACATATTCTTCAATGGCCTTATCTCAAGTCAGTAGAGCATGCTCACTAGAGATAGTCATTAACTGCAAAAGAATGTTCATCTATAGTCAGAATGTCTGTTTTAAAAAAGGTCTATTGCTATTGTATTGTCATTGGTGGAGGCAGTGGCTCAGTACGATGGTGAATGGCTGGGAACCAGAGGTCTACTGATGTGCCGCTGGCTCGATACGCGCCTGTGGCAGTTGGAGGTCTGTGGAGGCTGGAGTCACCCCACCCTGAGTACTGCCAAGGCAACCCCGAGCAAGACACGAACCTCTGCAGTTCTGCTTGGCAGCCTGTAATAGGCTGCCTTGTTCTCTCTCACCTCTGTGTGTATGCATCTATATCACTTAACTGCATGTAAAGTGTGTGTATATACCCACAAAATACAGTGTGTTGAGATCTGATAATTTCCCCAGTAGGGGATTCATAAACTATATCTTTTTCTTCTTCTTCGCATTACTGCAAGATTTTGTCTGCTAACATAATTTTAATGTTGCTTGCAATATCCTTGTATTTCCTTTCCGGGCCTGGACTATTAGGCAGAATATGGATGGGTTTTTCAGTGCCTGTAAAGCTCTTTCATATGCCTGACCTCCCTCTACAAGTGCTTTCTATCTTAACTCAGGTCATATACAGAATGGGAAAATTATTTAGGCACTTCACACATTTACATTCTTATCCATCACACAGGTAGATCAGGTAGTATTGCCCCAGAGACCCTGATCTTAACATGCATTTAGTCTAGAATTACATGAAGGGACTGAGCACAACAGAGGCAGTTTCAGTTTGCAGAAAACATATCTTTTTCTTATTTTTGTGGCATTGTGACACAGACTGTGAATGTTTGAAAATGTACAGATGTTTTTCTTCTTTCTCTCAGGCTCCATCGTTTTTCCAGAAATGACAAAAGTTTGCACCTGAGAATGCAGATCAGCACAAATTCCCAGTATATGTGTGTAATTCTGGTGCAGCCAAGACGTGTGTTTGTGCATGTGGCACTATCAAAGTACTGTTATTGCGTGAGATTTCTCTAGTAAGTGTTTTTTTTCCACACTTGTTTGGGTTGGCACTGATACAGATATGCAAGTGTAGACTAATCTCTCAGCCAGGCGATCAGTAGGCATATCCTGGCATTGTCCTGTTGAGTGTGTTTGATGGTGTCAGTCTGCAGGCACCAAGTTGTGGACAGAAAGACAGTCTTCCCTTCTTGACAGAACCTAGCATGGGGAGTGGTCTTTAGAGAAAGCCAATGAGAGCTGAGTTGGGGTACAGTCTTTGTTATAAAATAGGTCTTGCGGTGGTGCTAAAGATCTGTGTGTAGAACCCTTTTCTTAGTTTAGCAAGAGTTTGACCACTTTATAATGCCCTGACTGTGTGAGGTCTGAACTGGATGATTTTGGACTGTGTCTGCCATTTCTAGAATCTGGAGCTATGGAGGTAGGACTACCTGGAGTTTAGAGAACTAAAGAAAAGGGTTTTGAAACAGGGCCGAGATTGTACACACAATTATATGATCTTTAGACTTCAGAGGATAATGATATTAGTATAGGCAATGTTGAAAATGTGAACATATTTATTCATGTGTTTCAGATGTATATGAAGAGATATTTGCTAGAAATTTTCATCTTCCTGCATCTGACAGGTTAGTATTATACCAGAGAATGTCCAGATTCATTTTTGTCTTTACGCTGAAAAGTGACACTGTTTTAAAGACCACTACTATGTGACATTTTTCATTTAAAATTGCTTATAATTTTACTTGTACACACATATACATTCTGGTGTATTTTGTGTGTGTTCAGCTTGCGTGGCGAGTATGACAGGGAGATGCAGTCTGTTTGGAAGACAACACTTTCACACATTTGATGGAGTTTTATATGAGTTTCCTGGAGATTGCAGCTACCTTCTGGCTGGTGACTGCAATCATCACTCCTTCACACTGCTGGGTGAGTCATGCTCAGAGATATTCAAAATTATTTGGACTCTAATGGTGTGCAAGACTCATCTTGTGTAGTCACATATGTGATGTGTTTACTGAAACAATCCATATACATTAAGCAATATATTGGATCTTTGAAGTGGTTTTTAATTTTATGCATATTAACAACAGTCCTGTTTGTCTGCGTTTGCCATTGCAAACTTTGGTAAAACTGTGCTTTGGATCTGCAGGTGACTTTCTCAATGGCAAAAGAACTGGAGTCACTCTGTTTTTGGGGGATGTCTTTGAGTTGCACCTGTCTGTAGATGGAAGGCTCTCACAAGGAGAAAAAAGGTAGCAGAGCTGTCATTCATCATCATGAAAGCCCAGTGAAACTTCCTTGTTAGTTTTGTTTTATAGAAGCTTGATGTACGTCTTCTTTTTTCTAGATTATCGCTCCCCTATGCATCTAACTCTGTGTTTGTGGGGTCAGAACTTGGCTTTTACAAGCTCTGGAGTGAGGAGTTTGGCTTCACTGTTACCATTGACAACGCAGCCAACATTGCCTTGACACTGACCAAACACCATGCAAACCAAACCTGTGGCCTCTGTGGCAACTTCAACTCTATTACAGCTGATGAATATATGGCTCAGGAAGGTATGTGCATACTATAGAGTCAAAAAGAGGTAACTGTGTGGGTAGATGCAGCACATATGGGTGTTTGAGAGTAAAATGAGGGAGACTTTATTATTACTGGAATTGAGGAAATGAATTGAGTCACCAGCACTCAGCAGCAGGAAGAATAGCAACTGAGTACAGGAAAAGATAACAAGGTAAAAGAAAGCAAAAGAAACAGTCATGGTAGGATGAGATTAAGAACAAATCTGTCAACTTGTTTGCCATCCTGTGTGTGCGTGTCTGTGTGTTTCAGGATTCCTAACAGAAGATACGTATGACTTCGCAAATTCATGGGCAGTGAAGGGAGCTGATCAGTCCTGTCGACGTGTCTCAAATCCCTCCCAATCTTGTAACAGAACAAAAGAAACTTCCACGGTGAGAGGACAGTTCAAAAATGAAAAAACCCACGCACATGTTTGGAAATCAATAACCAAGTCATTTCAATTGATGTGTACACAACGATCATGAAAGGGTTCATAAACTTCTCTTCACAATAAAAAGCTAAAGCAACAGACAGTAGCTGACAGTTCACTTACTAAAAAAAAAAATCACCCCTTTCTGTCAGTACTCACAGTACTCACAGTATTTTTTTTAAGTATAGTGTGTCGGAATTTTGAGTTTGTAAGTTATAATTTAAGTTATAATTTAACTGGAAAAGTAGGCATCAGTGAAAATTATTTTTCTCTGCAAACTTTAAAATGTAACATTCTTACCTTCTTACCAAAATCAGGTGGCTTTGGAGTTATAAATCACAATGTCCTTAGTGCATGCCCAACCAGGCGTCTCTGCTAAATGTTATTGCCCTGTATTTACTGCTACAGTATATCTCAACATTTAACTTTTATTTGATAAACATACAAAATACCCTTTTAATCTTATACTGTGACTTAGAAATGTAGAAAGCCTTTATAATACACCTGTTGTTTTTATGGTGCGATTTGGCCTTCCATATACAGTATGGAAGTTCAGTATGTTCTGATGGAAATTGGAAAAAAACAGCTGGCAACCAGAGAGATCTGACGAGCGTGATTGCAATTCAGTGGCATGTGTAGTTATTGTGGGTGGGAAGATAAGAAATTATCAGGCAGTTTTAGAAAGAACATTTTGTACACCAGAAACACCTACATGTGAGAAAACTGTACAAATTTCATGCTTGTGTGAATCCATAGGGTGCCATCAGCATTCCTTTCAGTTACTGCAAGACAGATATATATTTTCTGTGTAACAGATTATAGAGAAAGAAATAGAAAATTTCATTTCTCTTTTTGATTTTTGATATTTGCTTTAATTGTCATTTTAAAATCCGAAATCCTGCTTATGACATTATTGCCATTTTTATCTTGAATCTGCCAAAATCCGTTCTGATGATCCCCTCTTCCTCTTTTTTAAGCATTTAAAATTTTTAAATGAAGTTACTGACAAAGTTTAATTTTATTTCCCATGTATTTAACTTCACTGTCATAGGTTAACAAAGGTTAAAAAACTAATTATGCCTATGTGTTTAGATTTTGTCCAGCTGCAGCTTGTTGCAGACCTCGAGTGTGTTTCTCCACTGTGCCCACTTGGTCTCTCCCGAGGCATTCCTCTTAATGTGTCAGGAGGAGGCCTGCCACTGTGATCAGAGGGGGGCAGAAGACTGTTACTGTCCAATCCTTTTGGAGTATGCTCGTACATGCCACGCACACGGGATGCTTCTTCGTGGCTGGACAGAGGAAAGCCAGTGCTGTAAGTTCCTTACTCCTTGAAAAGCAATAGTTGGTGGTGACATAACATTAATTATTTGTCAGTGTTTTTATTTTTATTCATTTATTTTTGTTTAAAGTCCCCAAGTGTCAGATTGGGATGCAATACAGTGAATGCACAAAGTCTTGCTCTACAACTTGCCATAGCCTCAACATCCAGGAGGTCTGCAAAGAAGAGTGTGTGGATGGCTGCACATGCCCTGGTAATCCCTTACACACTATATATAATTGTTATCTCTGCCTTGGTGTTTCTAGTGGTAACCTGGTATGCGTGTGTGTTTCAGTTGGCAAGGTTCTTGATGGTAATCGCTGTGTGGAGGTATCTCAGTGTTCCTGTGCACACATGGGACGACATTTCCCTCCAGGATCTACAATCTCTCAGGACTGCAACACCTGGTGAGAGGACAATACAGGCACAAATATGGATAAGTACATACACAGAAATATATCTGAAATATACTTCCTTCAAACAAATTTTTCTTTTCCATAGTGTATGTCGTCATGGTTCGTGGGAATGTACCAATGAAGGATGTCCCGGTGAGAGAAATGTGCAATAACACAATCACTAACACATTAGTTTGGGAAATAAAGTCCTGGTTTGCTCAGTTCTAGCATCATATCCTTGTTGTCTGCATGTAGGTGAATGCCTGGTTGTTGGCCAATCTCACTTCAAGACCTTTGACAACAAATTTTTCACCTTCACTGGCCACTGTCAGTATCTGCTGGCAAAGGACTGCTCACATAATGAATTTTCTGTCATAATTGAGAATGTGCAGGTAATAAATGTTTTTGGTTTTCATTGCAAGATGAATATGGCATTTGTTCCTACGCTAATTACATAATGACTGCACAAAAGTGACCCTGTTAATTGTCTGCCATTTTCGTGTCACTGGCTGCTTATTATTCATAGCATTTTGGTTGTTCTTTTATGCTTCAGTGTGCTGATGATCAGGATGCTGTGTGCACTCGCTCAGTGACTCTCAGTCTGCCCTCTCTGGAAAACATGACAGTCAAGCTAAAGCATGGAGGAATTGTTTCTATCAACAGCATGGACATCCAGACCCCAGTGCATCATGGTATGCTACTTTGGAGTGAATGTTACAATCCCTCTGTTCATATCACATAATGAAATATAAATGAGTATATCAGGCTGTTATACTGGACACAACTTCTATTCCAAAATTGTTACTGTGAAGGTATAGAGTAGGCGATGTCTTGTTGACATGATTTCTTAATATTGTTTTTGTAATCATTTCTATCAGCACAAATGTGGTAATTAATTGCATAAATTGTTCATTAACTGATTTTAATGAGTCAGATTTCTGTGCATGTGATTTTACAGGCCGTTTGCATATCCAGAAATCTGTTCAGTCTTCTGTACGTGTAAAATTTGGTGATGACCTTCGTCTGGACTGGGATGGGCGGGGCCGTGTGCTTTTAAAGGTTGAAGCTTTATATTCAAAGATGTTTCTGGCAATGATACTTATGTGAAAGAATAAGTAAACAACTGTGCTGAATTTTTGTCTACTTCCCTAGCTGGGACCACAATGGGCAGAACGGACCTGTGGGCTTTGTGGTAACTATAATGGTAACCAAGGTGATGATTTTTTGACTGGTTCTGGACTGGTTGAGGCAAGTCCTCAGGCATTTGGCCAGGCTTGGAGGATCAATGGAGATTGTGAATCCACTCATGACCATGAGTCTGACCCATGTGCTGTTAACCCAAAAAGAGGTATATACACCCAACCAGACACACATCATATGAATAATGATGTAAGACTAATCCTCCGACACCTTTCAGTGCGTTTTGCAGAAGAGGCGTGTGCGGTGATGATGTCAGATGCGTTTAGTCCATGCCACTTTCTGGTGAATCCGGGTCCATTCCAGCGGTTCTGTCGTTATGATGTGTGTGCGTGTGGGGACGGTGAGGAGTGCCTCTGCTCGGCTTTGTCCGCTTATGCAGCTGCGTGCTCTGCAAGAGGAGTGCTGCTCAACTGGAGGTCTCCGTCACTCTGTGGTAACTTTAACACTGGACATATTTACATCTGATCATTCATAAAGACACATACACTCCAGTAAACATGCAAACATTTTATTTAATATTTAGACAGAATAAATGCAACAGATACTGAGAAATATCACAGATTGTAAACTGTGGCCTCTTTATGGTTTATTTAAGGAATTTGTGTGGAGGTCCTGCAGATCACTTCAGCTGACATATTTTTTCAGTAATTTTACAGGTGCATCAAGTGCAAAATCTGGGTGATGGTTTTCATTTATGTTTGAGTCAGAGACTGTTAAGTTCACTCTAAAAGCTTATGTCTCTTCTGGATTTCAGCGATATAGATACATTTGGCTTTTCCCTTTTTCCCCAAGGTTGTCACAGCAGATGAATCTGCAAACACGATTTAGCACAGATTTCACACCAGATGTGTTTCCTGATGCAACCCTCCCATTTACAGTATCTCGGCTTGGGACCCTTGAGACTGGGCTTGTGCCTCTTGCCAGTTGTGAACTGTGACCTTTCACATGTGAGGCAAATGTGAAAAACCACTACATCATGGAGAGCATACTTTAGCTTTTTGTTCAAGTTTTTTTCTTGAATGAATTTGCAGATTTTTACTGAAAATCATCCTTCCTTTACCTGTGCAATGTTTTTCACGCTACCGAATCTCACACAAAGTAGAATATGCAATGTGAATATAATTGTGGCTGAAGAGCTAAATATGAAATGGTTTTTTCCACAGCATCGAAAGACACACAATCTCATCCAGATGTTGCATTGTGTATTTATAGATTGTTTTGAATTATATGAGAGTGTTGATAATGCTTCTCTGTCAATCCCATTTTTGTATCTGTGCTGCACAGTGCAATAATGCATTGCTAAAAGGTAACAGTGCATCAACCTTAAAGCGAAACCATAACTTTTAATGTCTCTAACTTCTAAGAGCAACAAAATATGTGACTTGCTTGGGGTTACCAAATTGTGGTGTTCAGCCCTAATATTTCAAAGCATAGGTTTACTGAGGATAAATTACTAATCCTGTCCTGATGCTGTTCACAGCACTGGAGTGCACTGGAGGACAGGTGTATGAGGCCTGTGGGAGTGCGTGCGACAGGACATGCCGCTCTCTGTCTGGGGCTGAGGCCAGCTGCGAGGGGGAGAGAATGTGTGAGGAGGGCTGTTTCTGTCCCGCTGGGAAGTACCTGAGTTCCTCTGGAGAATGTGTGACAGCTGACCAGTGCACCTGCCTGCATGATGGACAGCTCTACCAGCCTAATGATGTCTTTGCAGATCACAACACCATTTGGTCAGTGGCTATGCATACGTACGCATATATAATCTTACACAGATGTTAGGGTTTACTATTTTATATATATTTTTGCCTTCTTTTCTGTGCTTATGACTTTAGCTACTGTGAGAATGGCTCCATGCGGTGTAGTTCTACTGAAATGACTTCATTGCTCTCTGACCTTTTCTATGATGATGACCTGGCACCATCCAGAGGTATAGTTTCATGTTTTAGAGTTACTCCCAAATCTTTTTCATTACCATTGCTTATAAAATTCACACTGTGGTTCATATTTATAATTTGCCCATTTTGTATTTTGGGGCTTCTCAACTGAAGTTAACCTGCTTATTTTCAGAAAGGTATGTACATAATGTTGCAAAACTGTATTTTTCTTTTACTGTGTGCAGAGCGGCGGTCAGCTAAGTGCCCTCCTCCACTTGTCCGTGCAGAGTGTGATGTAGGAGAAAAAGGTCTGGAGTGTGCCAGAACCTGCCAAAATCTGGATCTGCCTTGTATCAGCCTTGCCTGCATCCCTGGCTGCCTCTGTCCAAATGGCACTGTAGGTGGTTTGTTATGTGGTGTGCATGTTGTAGATAAAAAAGTGAACATTTAAACATTTAGATTGATTATCAGATTGATTTCAGGTACGTTACCGCAGAGACTGCATTACACCAGAGGAGTGTCCCTGTTACCATAACAACAGGCAGTATGCAGCAGGACAAACCATCTCTGTGGACTGCAACACCTGGTAAAATGATTGTTTATATATTCATTCGTTAAGGTGAATACCTGTACTGTACTTGCTTAACAGGTGTCCCTTTTTTCAGCGTGTGTAAGAACAGGAAGTGGCAGTGCACCGAGAAGGTGTGTGATGGTGTGTGCCGCACTGTGGGGGAAGGGCATTACATCACTTTTGATGGCCTCGAGCACTTCTTCCCCGGCCTCTGCCAGTATGTCTTGGTCCAGGTAAGAGACTAAGAGGTCCAAAAAGACTATGAAATACATGCACTGGCTTCTTTTTAAAAATCAATTCTTTTCCTATTTATCTCTACTTTTACAATCAATAGGATATGTGTAATGGGGAAGAGGGTTCCTTCAGAGTGCTGGTGGAGAATGAGGCCTGTGGAATTGTGGGACATCACTGTGCAAAAGTGGTCACAATCTTCTACCAGGGAGGGTTAATTATAATGCAGCATGGAGAGGTAACAGAAACAAAGATCTATACCAACTCACTCACCAACACATGTAGCTAGTTAAGTGATTTATTGTGTCAGTACCAAGGGCATTGGACTTAAAAAAAACTGTTAATGTCAAACAGAGGTAATACTTTATTAATCCCTGGGGGAAATTGCTTAGATTTGACCTGTTTGTATCCCATATGCACCCATGATTACGACCTTGCTGTCTTTCAGGTGAAGATGAAGAGGCCGGTGCTGCAGAGCTCACAAGTGGAGATTGTCCGATCTGGTCACTTTTACACTCTGCTGCTGGGAAAGCACATTTCCATCAGCTGGGACAAGGGAACCCGCCTCCTGGTTCACATCTCCTCTACATACAGGGTATCCATTGATTTTCACTCATTTTGACTGTCTGAACTTTGTTCATTTTAGTCATACAAGATAACATTAAATGTTGTGTGTAGGGTCGGGTGTGTGGCCTGTGTGGTAACTTTGATGGGAATGTCAACAATGACTTGTTGAGCAGTAATAACCAGCTGGAGGTAGATTCTCTACACTTTGGGAACTCCTGGAAGGTCATTCCCAGCTGTGCTGATGTAACCAAGGTAAAATCTACACTTATAGGTTTGGTTTGCTCATTTTATTTAGACCTTCTCTACATAGCCTTTACTTTTGTCTTTGCGCACTTTAGTCTAGTCTTTGCTTTGAGTATAAGGTCACAGACTTTAAATAATAAAGTTAACTTACACAGATAATAAGGTCAGGAAATAACTGTGCTGCCATGGTTAAGACAGTGGTGTCAAGTATGGTGAATGTGGTTGATATCTAGATGACTGCGGTTTTCTGGTGCCAGCACTATAAGCCTTGAATTTTTAGTATATGTACCACAGACATCATGTTGACTAAAAAGTCCACCCCTCGGTGACTGAATAATTTACAGTGCATAAATGTTGAAGTGTAACTTACACTTTGGTTTCCTGTGTTTTAAATTATGCATAATTTGAAGTTTTAATGCTCTAAAACATGCATTAACCATGAGTTATGTTGACATATATGCACATACATTAAATATAAGTTGTAATTGTGCACTAGTACAGGATAGGTCTGATATCTTGCAGTACATTAGCAAAGAGATAAACACTGTCACCCCAGTTTGCGTGTGTTTTGTATGTATAGATATCTGCTCCTTGCAGTGACAACATTGTCAAGTTGGTAACAGTGGAGCAGTCCTGCCGTGTTCTCACTGGATCCCTCTTTAAAGAATGCAACACCCAGGTGAGTGCATTACAGGCCCATCTCTGTCTGATGAAACTACTTGCACTGATAGGTTTCAACTCTGCCTGTGCCTGTGTGTCTGTAGGTGGATGCAGAGCCTTATGTAGACATGTGTGTGGAGGCAGCATGCTCGTGCCCATCAGTGGGCGACTGTCAATGTTTCTGTGATGTTATTGCAGCCTATGCACAGGCTTGCTCAGAGAGAGGTTTATTTGTCAGCTGGAGATCGAATGATCTTTGTCGTGAGTATGAAAAACTCCTTTATGATGTAAAATTAAGCCATGACTGCTTGACCAAGCCAATAATGTACACTTGAAGAGTTCCATATGAAACATGTCTAATTTTTATCAAAAAAGAGCACACTTGTGTAGGCATAGTTCATGCCACTGTCACATTCAGAAGTTTTTGTAATAAAAGTCAAAGTTTTAATGAGAATAACAGACTACAGATATAATTTTTTAATCAGAATCATGAATATCTTCAAAATTATGGAAGTCTACTCTGTTTTTAGTATTGATGAGAAGATTAACTGGTCTTTCTGCACTTACAAACTTATCAAATGCTTTTTATTTTAAGTAAGTAAAATTACCATAACATACATTGAATCCTCTGGTTCTTTAGCCTTGAGCTGTGAGGAACTAAACCCTAGAAGCCCAAGTGCAGGGGAGGAGTTATGCCAGTGGAGGTATAATGCCTGTGGTCCTGCTTGTCCAGTCACCTGCCAGCATCCAGATCCCCTCCACTGTACGCTCACATGTGTGGAAGGCTGTCATTCCTATTGCCCTCCAGGTATCTACAAATACTGACAGTATTATCACAACTTCAAATTCTATGTGTATTTAATAGCTATATACTATATATAGTATACACTTTATGAAATTATGAAATTCTTATAGAAAAATTCTAATATTGTGGGAAAGTTTAACATTCACCTTGATGTTCTTAGGTCAGCTCCTGGATGAGGTGGCCATGCGATGTGTGGTCCCCTCTCAGTGTCAGGTGTGCATTCATGAGGGTCAAAGAATCTCCCATGGAAAGAAGGTCATCTTGAACCACGATGACCCTGACCACTGCAAGATATGGTAATAGTGCACCAGAACACTTCATGTCAAGTTTGAATATTTTGGTTTTGTAATCAGTATGTTATAGTTTGATTTTAAGATGCTTTATTCTTCTTTACTATAGTCATTGTGACAACAACACATTAAGCTGTGAAGCTTGTGCCTCCTCCCCCATGTTCTCAACTCCTACACCAACGCCTGCCTATGGAACCTTCACAACCTTACCCTTCACTACCTTGATGCCTGAGGGCACATGTGACCGCGCCATGGATCTGGCATTCTTACTGGATGGGTCAGAAGCACTGAGTGAAGATGAATTTGAGGCTACCAAAGAGTTCATATTAGGAGTGGTTGAACGATTCCGGATGGGCTCAGCTCACACTCGAGCCACGGTGCTGCTTTATCACTCTGGAGTCAAAACATATGAACTACAGGTAGTTAAACACATAATGTACAACTGTGGCTTGGCAAGTGTGTATTCTTGCCCAAATGTGCAGTACTGTGTTAAAAGTACAATATGCAAGATTTCTTCTCTAAACTTAACAAAATCTGTCATTGCATAGGGCAGATTTTTGCCAGAAAAGTTTGGTGTGTTCACAAAAAAATACAAGAAAGTAGATAAAAGATAATGGTCATTCTACTGATGTACAGGTTTGTGTAAGGCATACTGACCAGCCAGCAGTAAAACACAGATTTGAGTAAAGTTGTTGTCAGTCCAGTTGGCGTGAGTATACAATAAAATAAACAAAGACATAGAACTATCAAAAGAAATCAGTACAATAATGGACGCTAAACTGCCACAAAATCTGAAGGCAAAGGGAAGCAACAAGACATGAATAATGTAGGTAACTGATCAAATTTACCTTCTTTGTTGCCTCACAGAAACTGAAAGTCACTGTAAAAGTCTACACCTGAGTACTTGATCTACTTCTTTCTCTCACTCATTTATACCCATAGGTTCAGAAGTGGATATTTAAGAAAACTGTACGTGAGCTTCATTACACAGGAGGAGATGCAGCATTCATGGATGAGGCAGTCAAATATCTGGCTATTAACATCTATGACAAGAACAAACGTGAGAATGCTGGTCGTGTTGCCATCATTTTAGCTGCCAGTGCCAACCCCCGCTCTGTCCGTTCTATTGTAAAAATGCTCCGCAAGAAGGACATCACCACCCTGACAGTGGCACTGGGTCCTGGGGTAGACATGGGGCAAATTAATGAGATAACCAAAGCCAATCCTGATAACAGGGCCTATGTGCTGAGCAGCACAGGTGAGCTTCCTGATCGCCTGCTAGAGCTAACAGATTACCTCTGCACCTTGGGGATGGAGCCCGAGGGAATGAAACCTCCAGCACCAAAGTCCACACAGGGTAAACCTCACAGGGCCACGACCACCACCTCCCCATCTCTGCGTATGGTGACAGTCCCTGAACAACACCTCCCCAACATTATTGCAGCCACAACACCTTCTTCTGCCCTGTCTCCCACTACCACATCACCATCTTTGAACTATCCTGCCAAAGATGTGACATTCATCGTAGAAGGCTCTGATTCAGTTGGTGAGGCCAACTTTAACAAGTCACTCCTCTTCCTGGAGGAAGTTATCTCACAGCTGACAGAGGAGGAGGAATTGATTCGCATCACTGTGATCCAATATTCAGTGACGGTCACTGTGGAGATCAGTCGATGGGAGGTAAGGCAGCAGAGAACCCAACTGCTGCAACGCCTGCGGGAGATTCGTTGGAGGGGTGGTAATAAAACAAACACAGGGGCAGCTGTCACTACCACTTTTCAAGAAATGGTTACAATCCAGCCTTCTCTTGGTCCCACCCCGCCTCAACTGGTTTTCCTAGTGACAGAAAACCCACCTACTGACACAGTAACACGGCCGCCATCTACCAGCACGCAGACATTTGTGTATCCAATTGGTGTTGGACCAAAGGTGCATGAAACAGACTTGCTGTCGTTCAGTTCTACTCAGCACCCACTCATGGTGGAGGACTACAGCCATCTAACAACCATGGTCCACCGCATTGTCAATATCACACGCTCCACAGTCAGGCCACGCTCACCTACACTGCCACCCCTAGTCCTCCCAACACTCTCCAGCTTACCACCCTCAGGTACAACTACAGGCTCACGTATTTTCATTAAGCAGTCTGCAGGGAGTGCTTGCCTCTAACCTATATTACTTGCAACCTTATCTTTGCACAGTGCCATGTAAGAAGCCTGTCGATGTGCTGTTCCTGTTGAAGGCTGGAGAGCAGCTTGAGGACATGAAGACATTTGTTAAAGTTTTTATCAATAATGCTGACATAGGTAGGTGTGATATAACCCCTGAATGTAGCCCTTTTCATAAATATATTATTATTAATTCTGTCTGTTTTCACTCAGTCTGTCTTTACCAATTCCATTTAAAAAATACAAGCAGATATTTTCAGGGTGGTTAAGGGACAAGAAGACTCTAGGAAGAGCATCTTTATTTACATTTTAATAATTACCTTGAATATATACCCATTAGAACAATTTTTCTTTTTGAGTCATTATGTTTCCAGCGTTTATCTTGTAAGAACAATGTCTTCGGATTTAACAGCAGTTCGGAAAATGACTAAGAATGGTTTGCTCACCCTTCCAGTCATTTATGGCCCTACAAATTTGGACAACTACACATTTTCTGTTTTCATGTTTTGTGCTTCAGCACAGTTCATTTGAGAGGGTTTATTATGAATCCAAAAAAGAACTTTGTGAAATAGCTCCTTTATAACAATTGATGCCAAAATTACAAGGGCTCAAATATTACTAGAAATTTGACTACTAAATGTTTCTTGGACAGCTGTGTATTGTTTCAAAAATTATTAATGCACAAAAACCCTCACATGCAATTCGGGTTGAGTTTCTATTAATCTTCTATCTATGCAATGACACTGAGGTATGCTCAGTATATGTTAGTGATGCTGATTAAAGATTTTTTTTTCTACAGTGACTTAATTATTTGTTTATATGTGTGCAGGACTGAATGCCACTCAAGTGAGTGTGGTTCAGTATGGAGACTACAGCACAGCAGAACTCACATGGAATGATCGACAGAGCAAATCAGACCTCTTGAAGCTGGTGGAGAGCATTCCCAGGAGGACCCCTGCAGCCGCTGCATTAGGTAAAGTGATTCTTAATTTAACATGCACAGGCATGAATACAGATGCACATTCACATGTGCTCATTGTTCTTGCTGTCTGTAGGTTTTGCACTGAGATTTGCTGTGCAGACATCTATCTCACCACTCAGTGGTGGAAGAGTTGGTGTACCCAAGGCTGTGGTGATGCTGGTGACAGACAAATCAACTGATAATGTCAAAGAAGCAGCTAAAGAGGCAGTGGCAGCAGGTAATTAAACACTTATTAAGACACTGGACACCTCAGTATAAACTTCAACTGATTTGTTTCCATCCTTTATCTTCCTCCGTCGCAGATGTGGTGGAGTTTAACTGATAGGATTCTCTTCCTTCAGGTGTATCAGTGTTCCCGATTGGGATTGGACCAGACTATGACAAGAGTGAGCTTAGTGTGCTTGGTCACCAGGGCAACCAAGACAATACTCTCCACCTGAACAGTATGGATCAGTTACTGATGTTGCTGACTCTGGACAGTAGTTACACAGAGAGAATCTGCAGAGGTGCTTACGCGCACACACACACACACACACACACACACACACACACACACACACACACACACATACAGCAAATCTTCATCATGTAGTGATGATAAATGTTGATAGTAATAGAAATATTATGTACTTTGTTTTTCAGCTGGTCCACCTGGAGTGTGTGTTGATGATAATGGAAATGAAAGAAAGGTGAATAATGTCTACTTTGGTTAAACACAAGCTACAGCAAAGTGTATCCTTTAACAACAAGAACAGATTTACTTGTAACAAATTGTGTCTCTTTGTCCATGTGTCTCAGCCTGGTGAGTCATGGCTGCTGGAGGATGGCTGTCACTCTCTCCTGTGCCACCCCAGTGGGGCAGTGACAGTACAGAACCATAAAGTCAGCTGTGACAAACTGGAGCCGCCAGCCTGCAGAAACAACATGCCACCTGTTAAAGTCCAGGAGACCTGCAGCTGCCACTGGGAATGCCCCTGTATGTACATTCAAAGGATCAAATAGCTTCTGAAGTTTTTAGTCTTAGAATCCCTCTATAAAACGTCCACACTATTGCATACTTGCTGTTAACAATGAATGCTAGGAGCAAACATTCCGGTCTATTTATACCGGCTGTAAATAGATCACATATTTCTGGCTCTTGTACAAACACTCATTTTCTCCTGCCTGGTGTGCGTTGACAGGCATGTGTATGGGCAGCTCCACCAACCATGTGGTGAGGTTTGACGGCCTGGCACTTAGGCTGGATGGGGAGGGGTTGTGCTCCTATACACTTCTCACTGTCAGCAGAGGCATCGATCAAGGGTCAGAGGTCAAACTCCACAGTGGATCTTGTCAAGACTCAGCAAATTATAACCAAGTCTGCATGAAATCCATGGAGGTGATCCATGGCCCACATAAGATCCTGCTAAAGGATGACGTGACGGTAAGCTACATATATGTTTTTTACTATGTCTCTACTTGCTTTATATGAAGATTTGTTTATTCCCTGTGTATATGCTTATTTGAGCAGGCCATGATTGGTCGGGAAGAGCTTGCACTGCCGTGGCGGCACGCTGGCTTGGAGGTGGTGCAATATGGTGGAGTGATGCTGCAGCTGAAATCAGATCATGGTTATGTCCTGACTTTCACTCCTCAGAGCAATGAGTTTACCATCACATTACTCAGCTCCACCACCACTGGGCACACTGCTGGACTTTGTGGTAACAGGAATAAACACTGACTTATTCAAAGCTATAAAATAAGCCAGCATGCTGAAATCCCTGTGGCTTTCTGTGTTTTCTTTTTCATTCTGATAAATATCACCCATTCTCTCAGGTGCCTGTGGGGAGGAGAAGGTGAATATGCTCTCTTTACGTAATGGCAGCTCCACCACCGACCAACCAGCTTTCATCTCAGATTGGACTGTGGCTGTAGATCATGGTGTGTGCCTGCCAAAACAGAGGGCAGTGTGTGTGTCTGGAGCAGCGATGGGATGTCAGGCCCTACGTTCTGAGATTTTTAATCCATGCCACGGACACATTGACGTCATGGTTTTCTTTTCCAAGTGTGAGGAGCAGGCATGTGAGGAGTCAGATGTGTGCGAGCTTATTTCTGCCTATGCACGCGCCTGTAGACAAATAGGTGTGTGTGTGGACTGGAGGAGCTCGCACCTCTGCCGTAAGTAATTTTCTGATGTGCAGATGAGTTTACCTTCAATCCCGGAGAAATATTTTTACACCTGAGCCTAGATCTAAGCATAACTCTGTTCTATGTTGCAGCGTTTAAGTGTCCAAGTTCCATGGAGTATGATGCATGTCGGACAGGGTGCGTGGAGGACTGTGAGAGCATACAGACGTTGCCAGGCGACTGGTCGGTTGCTAGGAGTAAAAAGTCATCCTGTATGGACATACCTACCGAAGGCTGTTTCTGTTCTGGAGGGATGGTTTTGCATCATGGACAGTGCATATCACCAGAAACATGTGGGCAGTGTGTCGATCATCATGGACACACATATACGGTGAGACACAAAACCAGAAAAATTTGCCTGAATATGTGAGGAAATAATACAAACCCAAGTTCTTAATTTACAAAAAAAAAACAAAAAACAAACACACAAACCAAAAAAGTACAAAACAAAAAATATGCTGTTAGAATATTGTCAAGTAAACGTTTCATAGTTCAAGATTAAATATGATTTGAACGCCCTCTAGTGTTTATTTCTAATATAACCCAATACAATAAAACGAGCATGGTGTGTTTATGTTTGTACAGTATATGGAGAGTTGGGTACCAGATGAAAATCCATGTTTGATTTGCATGTGTCTGGATCAACAAAGGATTAACTGCACTGTCCGGCCCTGCAATGATGTCAAAGGTCAGAATTACTTCTGTCAGTCCTTATTTTGCTCATTGCATCTATTTTTGTAGCGTTGTTAATGAAGAAAAAAAGCCACCTTTTTTAAATTAATCATCTGTATGTCTTTATAGCTCCAGTGTGTGGACCCTGTGAGGTCCTGCAAGAGAAGAGAGAATCCAAGTGCTGCCCAGAATATGAGTGTGGTATGTAAAATATCAACATCAATAATGCAACATTATAATTTCCAGACTAATGGACAAAAAAGAGACAAATACATGTGTAGAAAAACAGATGTCTATGCACAACAAAGAGCATATAGGTAACACTTTACTATATGGTGTGGGTTGTTACTGAGTAGTTATGTAGTACTTAGTAGTTACTTATAGTTATTCAATAACTGATTTAATGATAAAATATTAATTGAAAGAGAAAAGATACTACATTACATGTTCTATACTGATTTGTTAAATATCTATGAAACAGAACAATGAGGCCTTATTTCTCATGTTTTTCTAGCCAATGAATGGCACACTTATTATTTAAGCATGAATTATTCTTTTTTTCTCCAGTTTATTATTAAGGAGCTGTAAATTCAGGGGATACATTTAGGGTACATGTCAGATGATAAACAACTGTAAAAAAAGAAATAGTAAGCAACTACGCAATCTGAAAAAAAAAATTAAAAGTGTAACTAATGATTAAATAGATTGCAAGTAATAATTTTTTTAGTGGGTTGTTCTGTATGAACTCTTCATTATTCACTCTGTAGTGCCTGTGAATTACACAGGTGCTCCTGATTCATTACTCAGTTTCTACCCTTATATTTGTGTACAAACTAAACCCTGTTGTGTAGTATCACCAAATGTATATGCTTACCACCTGCAACATACTGACTCACTCTATCAACTCCCAGTTTGTGACCTAGTAAACTGTGACCTGCCTGAGGTTCCCCACTGTGAGGATGGTCAAATTGGGGTTCTGAAAAACCCCGGAGAATGTCAGCCTGTACACGAGTGTGGTAGGTCATTAATACATTCTCTGTGATGCTCTGGCACACACCCAGATAGAGCTGAAACAGAGGACACATGTGGGATCGCTTTAACATAACTCTGTTTATCTCTTTTCTGTCTCAGTGTGCAAAAAGGAAGAGTGTCCTCTTCAAGTGCCTCCTGATTGTCCACCACATCGTCAACTGTCAGTCAAAAAGACAAAGTGTTGTGATGTGTTTGAATGCTCTTGCAGCTGCCAGAACTCCACACACACGTGCCCCGCTGGGTTCATCACATCCTTTTATATCAACGACTGTGGCTGTACAGAAACCAAGTGCCTGCCAGACAAGGTGAGTGTATTTGTGGATTCAAATCTGAATGCAACATGTTTGATATTTATCCTGAAAGATTTATGTCACGTGTTACCATGTGTTTCTCCAGGTGTGTGTGGTTGGTACAGTGGTTCACCCAGTGGGGAGTGCATGGGAGGAAGGATGCGAGAAGTGCAGCTGCACTGAGCTGCAGGACAAAGACACATCACTCCATGTTGCTCAGTGTAAACCGCCTGTTTGTGATCGGACCTGCCGTCTGGTAAGATTCACACACACTAAAGATATCCATTTTGATTATGTTTCTATAATAATACGCTGTTATATATGTATTATTTATTTCAGGGCTCAACATACACTTCAGCAAAAGGAGAGTGCTGTGGAAAGTGCACACCTACCAGCTGTGTGGAGTCAGAGGGAGAGATGCGAGGGGATGCACTCGCCAGGGGGAGGCTCAGACATGTATGTGTGTGCTGAAATCAAATATGCCTGAATAATATATGCAAATAATTATTGACTTGTCTATTTTATTGCATAAAAGACATCAGTGATTTCAAATAATTAGGATAATTGTATATTGGTAATGCTGTAGTCCATCTTCTTTCAGTTTGTTTTATTCACATTTCTGTTTCTCTCTTCAGGTGGGTGAGGTATGGCAGTCTCCAGATGATAAATGTGTCTTATATGAGTGTGTGAAAGTAAGAGATGAGGTGTTCATCTCTACTACAAATGTCAGCTGCTCAGTTATGGATACTCCATCCTGTCCACTGGGGACTGAGTTACGTTGTGACACCCAGGACTGCTGCCCCCGCTGCCACTGTGGTAACCAAACATACAAATACACTTACAGGAAAACATAAGCAGGAGACACAGAGAAAATTTAGCACAGTGATATATGAATCATCAGGCTAGCACTCTTCTAACCTTCCCTTTAGTCAAACCATCTACACATTGTTACATGGTTTACATAAAAAGCTGCATTTGCAGTGTATGTCCAACATATGCCTCTAGTGTTAACTGAGAGATAGTTAGCCTGATCTGACCTTACAAAAACTGGGGTTTAAAATGCTGTTTAACAAATGGCTATGTAAATTATTTGTGCTTTTCTTTCTACAGCTCCCATGAATGCCTGTGTCCTCAATAACACAGTGATAGGGGTAAGTCATTCACAGACTTAGCAACTGCACTCATATAAGAAGGAGATTGAATTTAATCTTGATATATGTTTGTTTTTTTCAGGCAGGGGAGCGGATGATGGTTGATGTGTGCACACACTGTCAGTGTAGCGTGGATGATGGTCCGGTGAAGAAATATGAATTGTCCTGCAGGAAAATTAGCTGTCCCTCTTGTCCCATGGTAAGCATCATTACATAATTTTTGTCTATTGTAACCATTGTCATTTTCTCATCCTCATCATAACTAATTAATAAATTCAAAGCCCAGATTCTTTAATCCTCTGACCACATTCCTTCCCTGCTTATCAAAAGCCACATCATCTTTCCATGATTCACTGTATTCACAAAGGTAAATAAGAAATTATTTTTATGGAGAAGAATTTTCCAGGCAATCTTATGTCTTTATAATCAATTCCTAATGTGTTCTTAGATCAACTTAAACTAACCTCCATATTGTAGGGACACACTCTGGAGAAGGAAGAAGGTGCTTGTTGTGGTCGATGTGTTCCCACTGCCTGCTTCTTGAACCGGCCAGATGGAAAACTCATCAGTGTGCAAGTAAGTGCTGTGAGGACAAGGTGATGCCTTGCTCAATAACTTGGATCTATCCTAGTCTATTCTATATAGTGCTATTATATGCAATGCTCTATTTTATAATGCTACTTTATAATGCTATACTATGCTATACTACTTGAATATGTTATACTATGCTACACTACACTACACTTTACAATATTTTATTATTCCTTACTAAACTTTTCTACTGAGGGATCAAGTAGCTGTTGCTGCTGCAAAGGGATCAGGTTAATGAGTGATACCATGAAGATATGGGAAAGAGTTGTTGAAGCTAGGTTAAGAAGAAAGGTGATGATCAGTGAGCAGCACTATGGCTTTATGCTGAGAAAGACTACTAGAAATGCAATGTTTGCTTTTAAAGTGGTGATGGAGAAATATAGAGGTCAGAATAAGTTGCACTGTGTCTTCATGGATCTAGAGAAAGCATATGATGGGTGTCAAAAGAGGAACTGTGGAAGTCAGGCAGATGAAATGGTGAAGATGCAAAGAGTAAAGGTAGTAAAGGTGGATGAGTTTAAATACCAGGGGTCAACCATCCAAACCAACAGACAGAGCGCCAGAGAGGTGAAGAAGAGAATGCAGGCAGGGTGGAGTGGGTGGAGATGAGTGTCAGGGTGCTTTATGACAGAAGGATAGCAGCAAGACTGAAAGGGAAGGTTTACAAGATGGT
>VUQH01054865.1:0-16447 GCA_015106775.1 Etroplus canarensis | reverse complement strand
CTCTCTGTGTTGGCTCTGCGATGGACTGGCAACCTGTCCAGAGTGTACCCTGCCTTTCGCCCTATGATAGCTGGGATAGGCTTCAGCACCCCCTGCGACCCTGAATTGGACAAGCGGAAGAAGATGAATGAACGAAACATTATAAAGAGTAAACAAATTTTGTGCATGTTTTTCGCCCCAGAAACAGCATGGAAATTCAGACCAAGGAGCAGCAGCAGCACAGAAAGAGCTGATGTTCTGATGCAAGGGAGAAATCTGTCAGAAATTGATGGAGACTGTGTGGCATCTTAGAGGTGAGGGCAGCTGCTCTCTGGATGCTCCAAATGGAGCAAAGGCTTCATTCAGAGAATTGCTACTCTGTTGAGGCTTTAGGGATTTATTAAAGTCAAAGGAAAACATATGACAGTCATCCATCTATGTGCACTGAACAGGGATCAGTGGGTCTAATAAAGTTTCTGCAAAGCCCAGAATTAGCCTAAAGAGGACTGGAATTTGGGCAATCATAGCACTGACAGAAAACAAAGCTGGGTTGACTGTAGTTAGGTTTGTGATGTCATTTATTCCAGCAGTGCAACTTGAATTTAAAGTTAAAATAAGGTGTTTGTCTGAATGAACAGAAGACATTTTGTCATATTGCTGCAGAAAAAGGACCAGTGTAAATAATTAAATTAATAGCATATTGATTCAAATTGACTTGACTTTCAGGGTGCTGGGATCAATAAGGCTTCAAACCTGTGCTGATTTATGTCCTTCAGCTGTGCGTCCAGAGGCCTCTCATCTTCAGTCCAGTGGGGGAGGATGTATCCCATGGGGCCACAGGTCTTGTCGAAGCGCAAGTGGAAGCCGTTGGAATGAATCTCAGGACAGTCTGTGACCTTAAACACCGACTTAAAGCCAATGCCCTTTTGCCCTACAAGAAGAGGAGCAACAAACATCATAGAGCCACCAATACCACACACAAAAAAATGTATAACCTCTGAACAGTGAAACAGGGGAAAACTTAGTTACCAATGTATCCATATGTGTGTTTGCCCTTAGTGCTCTGGCCTACATCACAGATGGCCCTGATGTTCTTCTCCTGGAAGCCTGTCTCGTTGTTGAGGACAGTGATGCAGTCTCTCTCCACCACAAAGGCCAGCGCTGGAACGACACCAGGTTCCGCTGGGTAACTGTTGTCGTCAGCATTCTAAAGGAAGGAAAACCGGGACACCAGTGACACATTAGCTCATCTGGCTCATGATCCATCACAGCTCACAGGCGCACAGAAAGGAAGCGATACAGTTTCCAGTCATGGCTGGCTGTAATACATGAACTAATGAGAATTAAAATCCATTGAGAAATCAAGGTCACAAATAGCCATTCAGGACAATGTCCCTAGTTACTGACCAGCCTTAACCTAGCTTAGGACATTATGCCATAAATAAACCTCATGATGGCGTTTATGTATAGATGGCAGAGGGGAACACGCAAACACGCATTTTATGTGAACTGTGGAGGGACGCACGCCTTCCAATGGTATTAGCTCAGGGTAGGCTAGAATGACTGACACAGTAAGCAAAGGGCTGCACACTCAACAACCAAACAGAAAGATGACACACAAAGAGCTGAATTCATAAATTTTAGTAGACATATTACATCATTTTAAAATACGTCTGTTTCCAGGTGGGGACACAAGCCCCTCTCAACAAGGAGGGTTGCGTCAGGAAGGGCATCCAGCATAAAACCTCCGCCAAATTACCAATGCAGATTAATCCGGTGTGGCAACCCCTTGGGGAGAATACAAGGGAGCAGCTGAAGGTACATTTTCAATTATTTCAGAAACCAAGAACAAAGAAAAAATACTAAATCTAATCTACTGTACAATCAGCTTAAATACTTACTATAATGCATGCCTGCATCAGTGAATGAATAAAATAAACATTCACAGGTACAAGTTATGAATATATCCTTGTTTACTCAAACTTACTTACTCATTTACTCAGGCAGGCTTCACAGGTACATTACCAGGAAGCACATTATGCAGTTTATTATTCAGTTCAAGTGTACTCCTAGTGCTGGTCCCAAGCCTGGGTAAAAGGGGAGGGTTGTGTCAGGAAGGGTAGCCGTTTCAAATATGCGGAGTCATAATACGACTTCCATACAGGACTGGTTGCGGCCCGCGTTGACAACGGCTACCCCCCGGTGCCGTTCGCCAACAGAGTGCCGGTGAAAACTATGCTACTGGTGGCTGAAGGGAAAGGAGGAGGAGAGGGGGATGGAAAGTTAGGATGTAGTGAAGGGTGAGATGGAGGCAGATCATCCGCTGTGGTGACCCCTAACAAGAGCTGCCAAGAGAAGAAGAAGGAGAGTTACTGCTGACCAGTCAGCACCGGCCCTTCCTGCCTCCTATTTTCTAATCGGGCGGCTCATGTGGCAGCTGTGAGAGCCAGCCAGTGGTTCGACAGACCAACTTCACCGTCTTGGACTGCACCTGGTTATGGTACTCCCTATGGTACTGCTCTGAAGATCTTCTGTGAGCTGGAGGGTCACTCCCACCAGAACCTGAAGCTGGTTGAGATCTGGTCCATGTGTTGCAATGCTGTGAGCTCACTGAGGCTGCAGAGAAGAACAAGGTGCACCTTCGCAAATTGCAGTTCAAGTTGGTGGAGGTTGAGTCCATCCAAATGATAAGAAACTCAGTGAAGAGACAGCTAACACTTGCTCTTTTAGTTATTGTCACAAAGCGTGTTTAGAATGATTTATTCAGGCACTGGCATAAACATGAGTATATCTGTTTGCACACACACACCCTACTGAAGCTGCAGTTTTTATTCTTTTTCGGGGGTTTTATTAGTTTTGCTTTTACGACGTCGGGGGCTGGATTGAAAGGGTTAGCTCATCAGTCCTCCACCCTGATAAGAGTCAAGATAAATTCAAACAGACTTTAAATTAAACCACAAAAGCAAGCTCCAGTCTCTTTCTTCTATGCTGACTGGTTTCATAATAACTGAGAATTTGTTATGAATGTATCTGAAACCACCTGAATGAGCTCCAGGACGAAGTGTGTGTCCTTGCTGTAGAGTTCCGTGGAAAGTCGGTCCAAACTGCGGCCCAGTCTGTCCTGGTGGACTTTCATCAGCTTCTGTCCTTCAGCTGTCAACTCCACCCCAATGCCAAACTCACTTTTCCTGTCAGAGATTAAGAGGAGACCAAAGAAGAATGACAGAGCAGCCACAACAAAGTCATGACGGTTAAATGGACAGAGGTATTAGGCATAAAGGTGAAAAACCTGATGTCTTCAATGACAGCTCTTTGGAAATGGAATGTGGCGTCTGACTCGCAGCTGGCAGCGTCCTTTTCATCTTCATCAGACATTCTGAGTTGTTCCTCACCCTGGCCTCCTTCAGCTTCACTGCTGATGTCTGATATTGTGCCGTTAGGCAGCGAGGTCAACTCATACAGCTCCTCTGCATCGTCTTCCTCCTCAATTTCCACGTTTTGCTCGCCATTGACTAGAGGAACATATTTAACAATTAAAAGAATGAATGTGGACTGGTACTTTTATATAGCACTTTTTTATTTTAGCTGAGCACTCAAACCACTTTTCCCTTCAAGCCCCATTCACACACACATTCATACAGCGCTTTATTTTGTGCCTAAAGCACATTTTAACTAACCCACACACATTCACACTCCGATGGATGCACCAGGAGCAATTTGGGGTTCAGTATCTTGCCCAAAGACGCTTTGGCATGCAGGCCGATGGAGCCAAGGGTCAAACCACCGACCTTCAGTTTGGAAGGCAAACCACTTTACTTCCAGAGCCGCATACATCAGGATATGAAATCCACAACAAAGTTTAACTTCCTGCAGTGGGGTACAACGTTCAATCACCTTGATGAAGGCTCAGGTTGAGCTGGGAGGACGTAAAGCTGGCGTCCATGATGTTATCCTCAAGATATTCGTCTTCACTCATGTTGAGAGCTGACAGACTGCTGCACTCAGAATCTGTCAAATTAGACTGAAGACATAAAAACAAGAAAATTAGAAAACAAGTTTATCCCCATAACAAGGAAATATGTTGATCGTGATTCTTGATCCTACATTTTAAGAGCTCCCTTTGCCAGTTAAAGAAACGCAGAAAAAGGAAAAAAAAATAGCTTGGCATCTGAAATGCTGTATTGTCATGGCAGCAGTGTTTTGGCATTGCACAACTCAAAGATGACATGTTCATTTGCACTGAGACCAATTTTTCTTGGTTTTTCGACTGATAGTTATTGCAGTGTTTACTCTCTAATTACTGCTTGTTTTAGCGACTCAGCCATCATCTCCCACTTGGAAACTTTTTCTGTGTATTTGATCAGCACTGTGGTTAGAGCATTACACTGTTTCTGTGCTGGTAATTGTCAGCTCCAAAAGAGAGCCATGTAATCCGCTGTAAGTACCGTGTTTATGTTTTTCCTGGCTTGCATTCTGACCTTAGCCTGCTCCATGGGTGCTGAATATGTGTCATAGTTCTGGTTCTGCGGCGGGTTCAGCTTCTTCTGGTAGTCTTTGACCCAGTCTGTGATGCCCAGGAGGATGCCCAGCCGATGCAGACAGCTCATGTGTCTCGGGTCGGATTGAGCCACGGTGATCAGGACCTGTTTAGATTTGGCCTGGCCCAGAACACGTGAGAAAGGCTCCAAAAACACCTGGAAGAACAAAAACATCATTTTTAATCAGCACACGGGGTGACAGGGATATTTGGTTATACAGCCCTTGAGCACAAAAGCCGTTACAGGCAGCTTTAGAGAGCTTTAGCACACACAGTAGTAAATCTGGGATGACAAACAAGCCAGGAAGCTGCTGTATGTAAGTCTTTGGTTGGCATAACAACCTCCTCTTTGGCAATTTAACTGAACAAACTAAAATTCACAGGCTAATGCTGCCCACTCATCTGGGCCAGGACACAGTGAAATGCTGTCACATGTTGTCTTTGTGTTTGCTGAAAGCTGTTTAATAGACAAAGATGTTTTCTGATTAGATGCTCAGACAATCAACATTTTAAAAATGAAATCATCAGCACAGCACCAGCATAAAAATCCAGTCACCACTAATAAACAAATACAGGTCTTGAGTTTTGTCCAAGTGCACAAACTAACATCAAATACATTTCAACTGGACAAGGGTGGATCTGGGAAATCAGAGGCTGAATTTCTACTTCATGCTGAGCCTTCTGTAGTAGACAAGACCCATTTTTCAACATCCAATACTGACCTGCTGTAGGACAGCCTGACAGGTTCTGGTGGGGATTCGTGTGAAACATGCTAGGAGGAATTTGGCCACTTTGCTGTAACATGACACATCCTCTTCAGCCTGCGACAAATCTAAACAAGACACTGCCAGCGTTATTCTTGTTGTGTGCCATTAAGCAAAATGAAAAAGAAGTCAAAAGGATCTTCCATGTCCCATCCTGGTAAACTCCTACCTTCTTTAGCCACGGCCGCTGCCAGAGAGCTTTGCATGTGATTGGCCAGGAGGGCTATGGGAGCGTTGACGACCCCATCAGCCACCACCATGGACACAAGGTGGCCAGCTGTGCCCACAGGGTCGAGGGCCGCGGCAGCGCTAGAGAAGTGCT
This sequence comes from Etroplus canarensis, assembly GCA_015106775.1. NCBI lineage: Eukaryota > Metazoa > Chordata > Actinopteri > Cichliformes > Cichlidae > Etroplus > Etroplus canarensis. The sequence goes on along the minus strand of VUQH01054865.1, from coordinate 10,845 downwards.
TGTCTCCTGTGTCTGTGGTGATCCTAAGCAGCAGCCCTGGGGTCACCTCTAATGCTGCCAGGCCTGTGTTAGCTGTGTGGAAATTAAAACACGAATTTAGATTTTAGTTATACAAATTCTCAGTAATACTCTTTATGCCTTAACAGGACATCGCCAGTTCAATTATCACTGCCTGGATTATGACATACATGAGTGCTGATGTGTTTACAGTTTTCCTACAGCTTTGAAGAGCAACTTTTTGTGTGCGACGTAGCCCAAAGTAAAGCAAAGGCTGAGTCGATGCAAAAATAAGGAGAAACAGTGATGTGCAGGTACAGATAATACAGAGCTGAGCCCAGAAGCTAGAAAATTATTTACTGGATGAATAACTTTTATTCCAGTTAATGAGCATCATCTTTACAGTCTGGAGCCCATTTCTTATTATACATCCAAGTGCTGCAACACACAAAATGACTAAAGTCAACTAAACCTCTTCCCCAAAAACTAACTGTACAATCACAGCTTTGGACACATTCAGGTTTTAGGATTCTCCACATGCTGAAGCAGACCATAGTAACCGCATTCTATCATTTTAGAGCAATCGTATTCACATACTCCGTTATCTAAATTTTGAGAACCCTTGGTTTATTTTTATTTTACTTAAAATGGCCAGCACGCATTAACTGAGTACTTTAGTTCACCATATAAATGTGCCAGAGTAAACCATACAGGCTCATTTTTCACCTGTAGTCACTGGCAGATTGCCGTTTTTTAAATGCCACCAAAGGAAAATCAAAGATGCGAAGCAAATCCACATAACATAATAAACATCAAATGTTAAAAAATCAATTGTAAAACTCATACACAGAGACAAAAACACATTAAGATAATTACTAAAACATAGGCGAGTATTGAAAATTGAGACTTATTATGACAGTATTTCAGATTATGACAACATGTTTCGATTATCCAATCACCACTGTTTTATAGATATAGAGGAGGTAGGAAAGCTTACACTCCTTAATTCTATAGGTATAGTATTTCAGGTATACCATCACTCAAAAGTTTGGGATCACTTGCAAATTTTATTGTTTTTCAAAGAAAAACACATTTTCATGCAAGTGACAAACAATTTGATCAATTTCACAAAGAATTAAAATGAATTAGATGACTTTTAAAGAATGATCTACATTTTTGCATAGAGGCCTATTATCAGCAGTTGTCAGTCCTCTGTATCAGTCTCCTGGTATGGCTGCTAATCCAAGATAATCATTTTATAAGGGTAATTCATCATCAGAAAAGTCTTTTGCAATCATGTTGCACAACTGAAAACTTTGTACTAATACAGGAGCAAAAGAGGGAGCATGGGATTCTTTAGGTTAGTTTAGTATCTGAAGCATCAGCAGTTGTTTGTTTGTTTATAGGCTCAAAATGGTCAGAAAGAAGGAACTTTCTTTAGAGACAGTCTATTGTCTATTGTTGCGCTTAGAAAAGAAGGCTGTTCAACGTGAGAAATTACAAGGAAATCTAAAATCTCTTACCATGCTGTTAACTACTCCCTTCAGAGAGCAGCACAAACTGGCTCTAACAAGGAGAGAAAAAGGACTGGGAGGCACCGATGCACAACTGTGCAAAAAGACAAATATCTGAGAGTGTGTAATTTAAGACAAAGATGCCTCACAGGGCGTCAACTGACAGCTGCACAAAACAGTACCCCTCACACACCAGTGTCAGCATCAACAGTGAAGAGGAGTCTTCAGGATGATGAACTTCATGGCAGAACTGCCATGAAGAAACCATACCTCAGACTGAACAATGAAAAGAAAAGACTGAGATGGGCAAAGGAGCACAGACAATGGACACTGGAAGACTGGAAGAAGGTGTGGTGAACAGATGAGTCTAAGTTTGAGGTCTCTGGATCAAACAGAAGAACATTTGTGAGATGTAAAACAGAGTGCCAGAACAGTACTTAATACCATCAGGAATCATGGGGTGAAATCTTATCAGATGACCTTAAAAAACAGACAGCTACAATGCCTAAGGTCTACTAGGCTTTAAATGCTACAAAAGGTGGTTTTTAAGATGAAGGCAAGGTTTAAAGAACACAGTCATCATTTCCATTAAAATCATTAATTCCATCTTGGACAATGTTAGCATGCCCTGTTCATTTGCTATATTTCCCATTCAGACTAATTTTCTGTGTGTATCTGTGGTAAACAAGAGAATTCCCAAGTGATCCCAAACTTTTGAGTGGTGGTGTACATGCTTTCCGATAAGAAAAAAACTGACTGTCCAAAAAGCACTTTTCCTGAAAGCTATTTTATAGTCCCCTCTGGAAAATGCTTTGCTGGATGTGTTTTGGTTTTGATTAATGAATTCATTAAGAGGAGAAGCAGACCGTGAAAATTTTATACACAAGTAAAATATCTACAAATTTAATCATGTTTTTCCAATTTAAAAAAATGTATTTAGTTAAAAATTTCACAATGCAGATATGAATTTGACTTTTTATCTAACATTTTCAGAGCCTGTTTATAGAGTCTTTCTATTGATTGCAATGTGGTCCAAGTTGTCTGTGTGCAGCTCATAAGGCAGTAATTCATATGTGAGAGAATCACTGCTCTGATGTACATCTCTGAGGTCACTGTAGTTAAATTATTCCTGATATGTCTAAAGTTTGACAAACCACATTTAAATCTGTTCACAACTTATTTGCCTTGTGTTTTACATGTAAGTCTGGAATCTATTAATAGACGTAGATATTTATCAACAGCAGGAAGTCTTCTGATTCCTACAGTTACAGCTGGACTTAGAGTAATAAAAGGATGTGGGTGTTTTTTAAATGTTTTAATAATAACAACAACAGGGAAATAAGATTCCTTAAATAGTGTGTTATGGAATATGATAAATTTTGCGTATGTGTTCACTAATCCAAGCTGCAGTGGTTATCATTATGAATACATTGTCAGCAGTAACCATGGCCACAAAAAGCATGAAAACATGTAAAAGCATCAACATGTCAAAGCATTGATCATATTACGGATATTAGCATAATGGTGGCCTTCCCAATATGGAAGTCAACCAGTAGGGCCACACCTTCCATGGTCATGACCAATAAGACGATGTTCATCTTCATCTATCGGGACACAAGCAGCATGGAACATGTGTGATACAAAAGTGATCCATCAAAAAAGAGAACCACTGAAAATCTGTCGGAATGATGGGAAGAGCAAATATAGGAACAGCAACCGCGGAACATTGCGTATTGGTCTTTAAGTTTACTACTTGTAAAATCTGTGATCATGCTGACAAACCATGTTTTCACCTTATTATCACATTATTATGCCTACACCTTAGCCCTAAATCTTGACCACCCCCTAACCTGGCTTAAGACATTAATATGCCATACATCAACCTAATGATGGCATCTATGTATACATGTCAGAGGGGCACACACAAACACTCATTTAGGAACATTACAATCCAGACCGATACTCTTAGAAGTAGCGATTCTTGTGAAAAAGGGAGAGTGCTCATAAATATGACCTTGATCTTGAGCACCACTTGGGTGAAGATCCAAGTGGGTAAAGGTGAATGATCATTGTGTGCAAGTTTCACTAAATCCTGAACAATACTTTAGCAGGAGTAGGGATTCTTTTGAATTGTGGATTGATGGATGGATGGATGGATGACGGCCTCCTTGCCGTGGCATTAACTCACAAGCTAAAAACCAGTGGTCACAATCATCACATTCCCAGTGTAAGTATCCCCTTAGTATCAGGTTTAAGGATAAACGCATCTGTCTTACTCTGTAGAATGTGGGAGACACACTGTTTAGTCCTTATTCTCTCTTTTAATGTTACAAGTTACAATATTTATACTAAGACTTCCAACACATATTCTAAATAAAATAACATTTACATAATCAAATTGGGGATTAAGTAAATTATGAATATTTGATTGCAGAAAAAAGCTCTGCTACAGGCTGCTGTCTGTCTCCAGAGTTGCACAGAAAACAGCACAAAGCTGGAGCTGTGAGTCCCAGCACAGCTGGGGGGGTTAATGGTGCAGTACCCAACTGCAATACTACTGCATACTATGTGGCACCGCTGCAGCTACACTGGTACTGGTACAGCAGGAGAGCTATAGGGAGAGCAGCAGCAAATGATTCAGCTGTAATTAGGGAACATCAGTGGATGGATATCAGCTGAACAACAGAAGGTAAACTGTTCTAGGTCATTGCATCTCCGAATGCTCAACACTTCGCACCTTGAAGCAGACGTGCTACAGAAAAAGAAGACCACACTGGGTGCCACTCTTGTCAGCCAAGAACAGGAAACTCAGGCTACAATTCTCGCAAACCCACCAAAATTCAACAACCGGAGATAGGAAAAATGCCCTCTATTCTGATGAGTCTTGATTTCTGCTGTGACATTCAGATGGTAGAGTCCAAATTTGGTGTAAACAACATGAAGGCATGGATCCATCCTTCCTTGTATCAGCAGTTCAGGCTGGTGGTGGGGACTTTCTTGACACACTTTGGGCTCCTTAGTACCAACTTAGAGTCATTTAAACCACCACAGCCTACCTGACTATTGTTGCTGACCATGTCTAACTCTGTATGACTACAGTATACCCATCTTCTAAAGACTACTTCCAGCAGAACATGTCACAAAGCTCAAATCTCAAACTGAATTCTTGAACTCAAATGGCCTCCAAGGTCAGCAGATCTTCATCCAATAGGGCACCTCTGGGATGTGGTGGATTCTGACAAATCTGCAGCAGCTGTGTGATGCTATCATGTCAACATGGTCAAAATCTCTGAGGAATGTTTCCTGCCCCTTGTTGAATCTATGCCATGAAGATTTAAGACAGTTCTGGAGGCAAAAGGGGTCAAACCTGGTAATATCAACATGCACCTAATAAAGTGGTCAGTGAGTATATATAACTTAACCAAATAAGTTTTTTCTGTTTTATAATGTGTAAGTATGTAGCTCTTTTTTCAAGACATGTTATTGCTGAAATAAGAGCACTTACAAGTATGTCTCACCTTGTATTGGTTGCCCTCTGGTGGACATAACACTTCAAACCTGTGTGGCTTTACTTGAACAAATAATCAAATATGATTCTTTGGTTGGTTTTGATGATTCTAATAATTACACAGTAAAAACAAGTACGTACTAAACAAAGCTTTCTTGGGCTGAACTGAATGGTGGAGGGTTTAAGTAGTATTTTGGACATATATGCAGTATGATAAATACCATTTCATCAGCCTGGCACCTGTAGTGCATACTGTATATGGCATTTACCAGGAACAAAGAGTGTATAAATGATCGTGTAAAAAGCAAAATGACTTTTTTCAATGAATTGCTTGAGGGGGCTGTTACTTTTTTAGCCCTGGTTGGAAGGCTAAGCAGAATTTACATTCGTCCTGGCATATACTGTACCACCTGGGGGACCGGGTGCTCGGCCTCGCCCATCTGGTTTGGACCCTCCCCACTTCCTCTGGTAGGGTCTTTTCCCTTCACTAGCGCAGGGACTGGGGCTCCCTGGCTGGGATGGCCCCCCTGCTGGGGGTTGGGGTGAGTCCTGGGCCCATGGGCCCTGAGGCCTGTGCTCATGCTTGGGGTGGTTGGTTTATGACTGGGCAGGCTGGTTGCAGTTTTGGCTCTCTGGGGCTCTTGTCCCCAGGCACTTCCCAGGGTCCCCTGTCCTCCTCCCTTGCGTCCCCTGATGTTCTGTGGGGACTGTGCTGTGTGGGTGCTTGGGTGTTCTGGGACTCCTCCTGCTGGCCGCTTGGGCCTGATTGGTATGGCTGGAGCTTTCCACCCTCATTATTATTACTACTGACTACATTCAATGACAGACACACGCATGCCAGCTCTTACACTCACACGCACATACTACCATAGGCCACTGCTTGTCACTGTACACACTTTTGGTGGAACTGTTCATCTGTATCTCTTCTCAAGTGTCTTTCAAATCTCAGCCACCTTTGTTGTTCCTATTTTCTTTCCTCTCTCTTTTATTTTCCTCACTTCTTTCTTTCTTTGCTGTTCCCTCCACCTGTCAAGTCCAACATCTTCACTTTATTTAACAATAAAATATTTCAGAAATTATACTCCACTATTATACTCTGCTTGGCAAAGCAAATCTGATTGGCACAAGAAGACTTCAAGATCACCATGTTGCCTGCCAAGCTGCTGAACAGGACAGGTTTAAAAATAAATCACAGTAAAATGCCTGGTGCCTACCTGCATTTTTTTCAATGAATTCCTTGAGGGGGCCATGAAGGGGTTTAAAGATAAGCTCCCATTGGCTCCACTCGCTTAAATCCTCCAGCAGAGGGCAGGAGAGCAGGCTGGCCAGGGCCTGGGCATTGGACATCTCACCAAGGTGCCCCACCGATTCAAACCCGCTTTCGGCACTGTTCAAGGGAAGGGTGTGAGGGACAACAGGAGAGAGACAGTATGAGATGAAGCACACACTGTGAAATGATGGAGGGTTTAGTTGTCGCTCATTCTTGGTTCATTAGTATGAACTAAGACTGTTGATGTTCAGCTACATTGTAGATTTATAAACGTGAAAAATAACCCAGATTATGTCAGTGTTATCTAGGGTTAAAATGAATCAGACACTACATTGTTGGAATATGTTGCTTTTGAAGTTTGGGTCATACTTGGAAAGCCTGAAACATTAAGAGAGAGAAACATGGCACACGCCAAAGACTTCTGTAAGAAGGTACCTGTTCAGTTTACAGGAGAAACGAGAATTTCAAAGCCTTACTCGGTCAGCATGGGTGTTGAGGACGACAGAAAAAGACTACAGGCTACAATTCAATGTCGCTCCACTGCAATTCAAAGAAACTGTTCACTCTCATGCTCTGTGCCAGTCAGCCAATTTTCTCCTGGAGGAAATTTCCACCTTGAAAAACAAAGGGTTGTTCCTCCCGAGGAAACCCACAGCGATTTCTGCTCGAGGTATTTCCTTGTCCCAAAGAAGGGTGGGAGGAGGAGGAGAGCCATTCTGGATCTCCGCTGCCTGAACCAGCATCTACGGAAATACAAGTTCAGGATGCTGACACACGCCTCGCTGCTACGGTTTGTACGAGCAGGCGACTGGTTCACATCAATCGACCTGAGAGATGCTTATTTTCATATTCTCATTTACCCCCCCACACTGAAAGTATCTAAGATTTGCTTTCCACGAGTTTGTGGTCCTGCTGTTTGGCCTGTCATTGAGCCCCAGGGCGTTTGTGAAATGCACCAAGACAGCAGTGGCCCCCCGCTAAGGGAAAAAGGCAATCGGGTTGCCACATATATTGACGACTGGCTTACGGCACCCCCCACCTGCCAGGAGGTGGCTCATCACACAGATGTTCTTATAAAACATCTGGGAGAACTGCATTTCCAAATAAATGTGGAAAAGAGCGCGCTGAGACCAACTGAGTGCATTACATTTACAGGGCTCAGCCTAGACTCCCTCCAGGTGAAGGCTTTTTTGTCCCCAGAGAGACAGGCAACTACGCGATCAACCCTGGCACTGTTTGGCAGGGGCAACGCAGTTACATTCAGGCTGTACCGGAGACTGCTGGGCAAGATGGCCACCTCTGCAGTGGTGACACCACTGGGACGCCTGTATACGAGAGGCTTTCAGCAGTGGGTGGCCTCACTGAGGTTAGATGGCCATCGCCGTGTGAAGGTCTCCGCAGACTGCTCACTGGCTTTTTGCCAGTGGAAGAGCCCAGGTTTCCTGGCTAAGGGTGTTGCCATGGGAACTATGTCAACCAAGGTTAGACCAAAATCTCTGAGGACTGTTTCCAGCACCTTGTTGAATCTATGCCATGAAGAATTAAGGCAGTTCTGATGGCGAAAGTGGTTCCCACTCAGTATTACCAAGGTGCACCTAATAAAGTTGCCGGTGATTGCATGTAACTGAAAATAAAGAAAAGTGTGACAGGTCCCTTTAATATACCTTTGCAAATCCTTTCACTTTACTTAAGTAGATCAGCTGAATGTTATAGATTTATAGGTATATATATAGGTTATAGATTTCTAACCTTGATTTCCTGTGTTTGGCAAACAGGGCTGACTCATAGCTGACTGGGCTCAGTCCTCCTCCAGCCAGCCCTTTTTGTCGTTGGACCAGGTCAGCCAGCCGCTGCAAAGAGCCGTGCCCCAAGTCACGACTGTCCCGGACCCTGTAGTGGGACCTCAGTGCTGACTCAATGTGAGAGAGCTGGGAAAAGACAGTTCCAATGTAGTTTTTAATATATCAGCAGCAAAGGAATGTTGTTGTTCAGTCTGTTTTTATGACTCACTTCATCTGGATCAGTGGAGGTTATGTCGCCACACTGTTTGATAAACTCAAACACGTCTTGTATGGAAGGTCTGAAGCCGCTGCCAGCACGTTCCAAGCTGCTGCTGCCCAGAATCAAGGTGGACCCCAGTGTGTCCTGAAGCAACTGCATGCAAAGAGAAGAGAGAGAATGAGGATGAAAACAGTATGTTATAGTATCACTCTGGCCTCATCAGGAATTCTTTGTGATGGTAATTCGGTATGATGACTACTATTCACATGACTTAGCAGTAAAGTAAATCAAAAATTAGAGATGTACCTGCATGTTTTTAACCAGAAACTCCAGGAAGCTGCCTTGCTCTAAAGACACGAAGTCTTTTGCATGGAAGTGTTCGGACAGTTTCCTCTCCAAAGAGGCCATGTTGGCCAAAGTGATGGCTGAGCTCTGACTAGCCAGTCTTTCTTTCAGATACTGCTTCAGTTTGGCTGAGAGACACAGAGCAGGAATATCTGCATGTCATTTACAAGTGTGGACTGAATTCAACATTACCAGACCAGCCAATGTGTGTGGCAGAAACACTGTAATGTCCTGCATTATAACCTTCACTGGGGAGAGATCTGGTGGATTTGTCCTCAGGTTTTGTTTTTTCGGAGGGTTTGGAGGTCTTGTCTTTGGGCGCCAGGTCCTGTGGAATGGCCAGGGACCCTCCACAGATGGCCAGCTGAAACAGAGCTTTCGCCAGCTGGTCACCTGACACCTGCAGCAGGAAGTTCTGGACGTGCTGGACGAGAATATAAATAAAGCCTTGCATGAGAGACACGGGAATCATTTACATGATCACTGAGCACACCCTGTTTCTATGCTGCACTCAAAGCAAACACAAACGTCAATCTATCCAATGTGGTCAACATTCCTGCATCCATTGCAGTGTGTGGCAGCCGGTTATTGTGTTTTATACCAACATAATAATTCAGACTGAAAAACAACAAAACACACTAAAAAGCAAACTACAACATTTCCCAAAAGGCTGTTTTTTTCTGATAAATTTGGCAGGTGCAAAAGCATAAACCTGTCTTGCTGTTACCTGCCAGCGCAGTCTTGTGTTTGGCTTTTGTTTGGTTGTTTTTTTTATTTGTTTTTCATGACACACAGAATGTGAGATCTTTGGTTTACAGCAAACATCAGAGACAGGTACACAGGCACAGTTTATTATGCTGGGATTTGAGTATTGATGTTCGATGTAAAAGAGAAAGACAGAGAAACCTAACCGGTGCCTGTTTGTTAGGAATAACAGTCCCATAACCTCCAGTACTTCCCTTCTTGTGTTCTTTATAGATGAAGGGTGTAAGTCACCTTTTCCATGGAGTATATATCATTGATAACTCCTGGAAAATGATTCACAGAGGACAATCTCTCTGAAGACATCTGGTGACAGCTTTTTTTAGCATGCAATGAAGAATCTTTAGAAGGTAGGGATCACCTTTAGTTTTAGGAGTAAGATAAGATAAGATAAGCTATATACTTCATTGATGCCCTCATGGGGAAATTGCGACCAAACTTCAACACTCCTGTTGTTATATACGCACACTTTTTGTCGAACATACAGTTCTGAATGATACACACACGCAGAACTTGTGACTAGCAATGGTGGGAAGTGAGAAAAAACAAGGCAGCCTGTTACAGGCGCCAAGGGGCACTGCAGAGGGTTGTGCACCTTGCTCAAGGGCACCTCAGCCATGCTTGGGGTGAATTGACTCCTCTCCAGGCCTCCGGTGTACCCCCATATATAAGTCCTTGGTGGGTCCTGAATTTAATTGTGAGATATGGAGGGTGATATAAACTTTAACATATTTGTGCCACATTTGTGTTTGTAATCTTAATGCTACAGGATTATAGTTTGCTATACACAGACTGTAGTCAGTTTCCAGCAAAACATTTCCCCCTTAGGCCAGTAGGGAAGACTTTTACAGTCCCTTTGTGTAATTTTACTAACTTCTGAGAAAAAGTTGATTTTAATATACTTTATATGCTAAGTAAAAATGTACCTTTTGGCTGCTCCAAGGGGTCGCCACAGCAGATAAATCCACGTTGGTAATTTGGCAGAGGTTTTAGGCTGGATGCCCTTCATGGTGAGAGGGGCTCGTGTCCCCACCTGGGACCGACCCAGGGACCTTTCGCTTGTAAGGCGAATGCGCAAACCTAAGTAGTTTAAAATAACTGAGGATACCATTTCAGGTGACAACCTCATGAAGCTCATGGAGAGAATGCCAAGAGTGTGCAAATCAGTAATCAAAGCAAAGGGAGGCTATTTTGAAGAATCTAAATATAAAACCTGTTTTGAGTTATTTCACACTTTTTTCTTCACTACATAATTCCATATGTGTTCATTCATAGTTTTGATGGCTTCAGTGAGAATCCACAATGTAAATAGTCATGAAAATTAAAAAAAAAACATTAAATGAGAAGGTGTGTCCAAACTTTTGACTGGTAGTGTAAATAACTCCAAAGTTAAACACTATATACAATACGTACAAGATATGGCGATAAAAAGAAACTAGCTAAACCAA
>VUQH01054861.1:0-15824 GCA_015106775.1 Etroplus canarensis | reverse complement strand
TTCCAAACTCATCTTACAGATCACCATCCGATGTTGCCTCGCTACATTTTCCCCTGACACCACCTTGCAGTCTCCTACCTCCTTCAGGTTGCACCTCCTGTATAAGATATAGTCCACCTGTGTGCACCTCTTGTAGGTCACTCTATGTTCCTCCCTCTTCTTGAAATACGTGTTCACTACAGCCATTTCCATCCTTTTTGCAAAATCCACTACCATCTGTCCCTCCACATTCCTCTCCTTAACACCATACCTACCCAACACGTCCTCATCCCCTCTGTTCCCTTCACCTACAGGTTTTTACGCCGGATGCCCTTCCTGACATAACCCTCACTATTTACCCGGGCTTGGGACCGGCACTAGGACTACACTGGCTTGTGGGCCCCTGTGGCTGGTTTGGCAAATGGCAATATATCATAGTATATTTTATTGCAATACTCAGCATATCACAAGTGTCCCCGGTAGCGTAGTGGTTTGCGCATTCACCTTACAAGCAAAAGGTCCCTGGGTTGATTCCATGTGGGGATACAAGCCCCTCTCACCATGGAGGGTTGCATCAGGTAGGGCATCCGACATAAAAACCTCTGCCAAATTACCAATGCTGATTAATCCGCTGTGGAGAATACAAGGGAGTAGCCAAAAGGTACAACAACTCATGCATATGACAAAATGTTCAAAATCACAATAATATTTTATCCCAGGTTAAGTATTGTGACAATATCGTATTGTGGGATCTCTGGAGATTCCCAGCTTTACTACCTCGAGATTTCCATTTAAACCAAATACAATGAAATATCCAGTGCAGGATGCAAGGATCCCTTTGTGATGTTGTCAGCTTATTGTGCTGCCAGGCATGCAGGGATACTGCATCTGCAGCACATTTCAGTACCTACACTTCACATGACAGATTTTAGGAGCGTTAAACAGTCTCAGTTCACAATGAAATCCCACAGGAAGTGATGCAGTGGTTTCATCTGTCTGACCTGCCACTGACAACACATTTGGTAACCTTTGACCCTATCAGCCACATCAGCTTTATTTGTAGAGCTAAACAAAATTCAGATTATTAGATATTTCTTAGGGTACGAGCAAATATACATGAGTGCATAATTCTCTTGTGAAAACCAGTTTATTAAACAGGTAACTCTGGTGTTACTTATGCCACATGAAAGCAACTAAGACTAACTGACTTGGCAGGTTTAAATGAGTCACGGCTTCTTTTCGCCTGCATTGTTGCTTTGACGAATAAAGAGCACAATGCACTTTCTGCAGACACCTCTGTTCGGTAAAAGATGGCTAATTTGACCAGCAGCTAGCTGCTTACGGGAAGCTAACCCAGTAAGTAGCAGCTAGGCTGGCAGTTAGCAGTACACCACAGTATAAATCTGTTTCATCTGTCACAGTGCCTCGATGTGGACCCACACTCTCACCTGGTCCGCCTCGTCATGATGCTCCAGTCCATGGTCGTGCTCTACACCATCAACCTCCACCTCAAACACCCCGGCCATCTTCGGAGTGCTGCTTTACCGTTCCGGACCATTAGCATTAGCGACAGGCCGGTCATTTCCGGTCTTGTACGGTTTTACTCTTTCAAAATAAAGGTCAGAATCTGTTCTGCATTTGTTGCCCCATCCCAGGGTCGGCAACCTTTACAGTCAAAAGAGTGATTTCAGAGAAGTTTTTGTCCCAAAAAAAACTCTGTTTGTAGTCCCAAAACATACTGGGCTTTATAATGAAGGTGAAAAATCTATAAAGTATACATTAGTCCATTAAAATTACAAAGAAGTATGAATTAAAATCCTTAACCACTTGTGACTGCTATGCAGTGGGTGATTTATGATTACTTGGTACTTCAGACATTTTTTATTACAATGGTATCATGTTTGTGTTGTATGTATGGTTGGTCCATACACAGTCTGCAAGTTGTATCAGTGTTTGAAAGTCTAATTTTTTCACCAGAAAATAAAGTTATGTTTATTTATTGATGTATGGTTTGGAGACAGTGGCACTGACAAAAAGACAGGAAGCAGAGCTGGAGGTGGCAGAATTGAAGATGTTGAGATTTTTGCTAGGAGTGACCAGGATGGACAGGATTAGAAATGAGTACATCAGAGGGACAGCTCAGGTTGAGCAGTTTGAAGAAAAAGTCAAAAAGGCAAGGCTGAAATTGTTTGGACATATGCAGAGGAGAGATAGTGAATATACTGGACAAAGCACATTAAAGATGGAGCTACTAGGCAGGAGAAGAGGATGACCACAGTGAAGGTGGTAAGTGCCACCGCCTCCAGACCATACATCATAGCAGGTGTCACTACCGCCTTGTTGTCATGGTCCCCTACCCTCTGGGTCTGAAATCTTCTATCTCTTTCTCTCACTTCTCTCTGTCACTCTCTCTTTGTGGTTAGGTCAGGCTAATCACTGTGCTTAGTTCCAGGTGCGTGAAGAGCACCTGGAACTGAGTCAACACATCTATGGCTGGTTGCCATTGTTTGGCTAGTTAAGACCTGTTGACTCCTGAAGACTCTGCCAGAATGTAGCTACAGTTATAGTAGTAAGCAGGCCAGCTATCTGTCTGCTAGTAATCTGCTTATATGCTTATGAATTGTCTGCTCGGAACTCATCCTTCCGTGTCTATCCTCCCAGGACCTCTGTTTCACTCTCAGATACTTGGAACCTTCCTGACCCACTCTCTGCTGTGGATTCTCACACTATCGGATTGGACCTGTTCACTTCTGCCTCCCTGCTCTCTGACCTTTTCCACAATAAATTTGTATGACTTTTATGCCTGAGTTCAGTCTGCTTTTTGGGTTCAAAAACTCAATTCCTGACACTTATTAACCTTCCCTTTCACTCTTTTTGTCACAAAGCACCCCTGATACTCGTCTCCACCCACTCCACCCTGCCTGTGTTCTCTTCTTCACCTCTCTTGTGCACTGTTCATCCCTGTGGATAGTTGAACCCAGGTATTTAAACTCATCCACCTTCACTATCTCTACTCCTTGCATCTTCACCATTCTACCTGCTTCACTCTCATTTGCACACATGTATTCTGTCTTAGTTCTACTGATTTTAATTCCTCTTCTTTCTAGTGCATACCTCTGCTTTTCAGGCTCTCTTCTACCTGCTCCCTACCCTCACTACAGATCACAATGTCATCTGCAAACATCATAGTCCACGGAGACTCTTGCCTGACCTCATCTGTCAACCTGTCCATCACCATTGCAAAAAAGAAGGGGCTCAGAACTGATCCCTGATGTAATCCCACCTCCACCTGTCACTCCTACTGCACACCCCATCACTGTCTTGCTGTCCTCATACACATCCTACATCATTCTGCCACTCCTGACTTCCTCATACAATTCCACACTTCCTCTCTTGGCACCCTATCATATGCTTTCTCTAGATCCACAATGAAACAATGCAATGCCTTCTGACCTTCTCTATACTTCTCCATCAACACTCTCAAAGCAAAAATTGCATCTGTTGTACTCTTTCTCAGCATGAAGCCATACTGCTGCTTGCTTATCATCATCTCTCTTTTTAACCTAGCTTCAACAACTCTTTCCAATATCATATATCATATGGCTGCTCAACTTCATCCCTCTGTACAATAATATAATTATATAACAAATCAGAATACTTCAAATTCAACAAATGCAAAATGAAACATAATTTAAAATGCATTACTAAATGCAGTAAAAACAGCAAGGTAAATATATCATTATTATTTCAAAGTGTTAGATGCAGTACACAGTGCAGTGCAATAAAGTGACTCATTGCACAGACTGTGAAGTACTGTGAGAGTGCAGGGTCGAAATAAAATGTTAACATGAGAGAACAGATTAATCCAGTACACAAGTGCATTGCATAGTAGAGAGTTATTGCAAAAAGTATTAAAGAGTTCCTGTATTTGATCTAGTGGCACATACTAATACTCAAGGAAGATTAATAAAGTCTGTATAAGCTAAGGTGGTTGTCATATGTGGTTATTAGAGCGTTATTAATATTTAAATATATCACCAAACTGCACAAATGACGATATCTTGCTGCTGAAACAAATAATTACACATAACTGTATCATCTGTTGTTTACACACATCCCGCCAGATTTTGGCCACCGGAAGATGTAAAAGGACCGTGTGCTGATTGTGATTGGTTTAAAGGTCTGCTAAGGTCTTGTCTGATTGGCTGAGCCGCTGACACAGTTCTGTGTAACTGGTCTGTGGCTCTTTGGCGCTCTCAGTTTGAGATTCAACTGTGATGGTTGATTGTTCTTCCAGGGTAATAACCCACTGCGACCACTTTGCGCCACAGTTTTTACAGGTTTCTAGCAGCCAGCTGAGAAGATAACATCAACACCTGCTTTCTGAGGAGACCCGCTGCATCATTTGCCAACATGCATGTTATCAAACGAGGTAATATGAGTAACTGTTAATACTTTTCTTTCAAACAGGTTTCTGCCGGTATAGCAAAGTCGGCCTTTGGTGCAGCCTTGGAAAAATCTTAAAATGCATGTGTATAAGTTGTAGTAAATGTCATTACTGTGAAGAAACATCACATGTGTTCTGTCTTAAGCAAATATCAAATGTGTTTTTGTGCTCCTGTGCGGTGTGTTTCCGTCGAGACGCCAAACAAAGACTTGCGTTATGAAAGGACAAAACAGCGGACAGTTAGCAAGTTTATAACATTCCCGCTTTCTTGCATTGTTTTGTCTTAATTTTGGACATAATTTAAAACCGAGGGTAAGATTTTTAACCAAAATAAAAGCCGGTCAGCTGAGACTTTAAAGGGATAATAATTTCACAAAGTGCAAACATCATCCTGTGACAGATGTGTGGAAGCAGGACGTTTTACGTGCTGGGTTATCATGTTTAACTGGCGCGCAGTAACAAGCTGGTGTCCTTTTGTTGGCACTAACTGGTTAGGCAGGTGTTCACTGTCAGCTAACTGAGGAAATAAATTAACCACAAGAGTCAATTACATGCTAGTATCTGGTGTGTTTGAGGGCTAATAAAATTGTCTGTGTTTTTCAGATGGACGCAAGGAGGCAGTTTCCTTTGATAAAATCACATCTCGCATCCAGAAGCTTTGCTATAGCCTCAATTCTGACTTTGTGGACCCTGTAAGTTTAAAATACACACACACACACACAAACAGAGGCAAAGAAGGGCCACATAGTGAAGTAATGTGAAACTCATTATCTGTGTTTCTGCAGGCCCAGATTACAATGAAGGTGATCCAGGGTCTGTACAGTGGAGTCACCACAGTGGAGCTGGACACTCTGGCAGCAGAGACCGCTGCTACCCTCACTACTAAGTATCCTGACTATGCAGTCCTGGCTGCACGCATAGCTGTGTCCAACCTCCACAAAGAGACCGAGAAAGTATTCAGTGGTGAGCATTAATTTACAATAAAGAATATGACGCTCCATTGCAAGTTCTGTGATTTCTAATCTACCCTAATGCTGCACATAGTAAACTGCTTAGTCTTTTTTCTAGTAGTTGTGCTAATATTGGATTAACTTTTCCCTTTGCTTGTGTAGATGTGATGGAAGACCTCTACAACTATGTCAACCCTTTAAATAAACGTCACTCGCCTATGATCTCCAAGGAGACGCTCGATGTCGTCCTTGAAAACAAGGCTGTAAGGAATATTTGATTTTTTATTTTGTTCATCATTTCAAATTTAAAGTTTTTAAGCTTCTTTTGACATAATATCCCCTGTTTTTTGGCAGCGCCTCAACTCAGCGATCATTTATGACCGAGATTTCTCTTACAACTTCTTTGGATTTAAGGTAAGTTTCCATACATTATTACTTTACGTTTAACATCTCGAGCATATGCTGGAATTATGAATCAAATTTTTCCTTTTGCTCTACTAGACTCTTGAGCGGTCGTATTTGTTAAAGATTAATGGCAAAGGTGAGAATTATTGTTATAACTTATTGAGAAGCATTTTATGGATGCAAATACTCACTGTCAGTTCATTAGTTATTCAGTTATTAATAATTGTTTAATGTGTTTTTTTGTAGTTGCTGAGAGACCCCAGCACATGCTAATGAGAGTGGCAGTTGGGATTCATAAAAGGGACATTGATGCAGCCATTGAGACCTACAATTTGCTATCAGAGAAGTGGTTCACTCATGCTTCTCCTACTCTGTTTAATGCTGGAACCAACAGGCCACAACTGTCCAGGTAAGAATTTATAACTGAGGGTACTGGTACGCTATGACATTTCTTTTTTAAATTAATTGTTTTTTCCTAATCTACTTTTTTTGGATTTTTGCAGTTGCTTCTTGTTAGCCATGAAGGACGATAGCATCGATGGTATTTATGATACGCTGAAGCAGTGTGCTCTCATCTCCAAATCAGCTGGAGGTATTGGACTGGCAGTTAGCTGCATCAGAGCAACGGGCAGCTACATTGCTGGGGTGAGCAAAATGCACATTTTAAGGAGTAACTTTAATTTTCACAATGTGGTTTGTTTTTTTTTTAACTTAAAAAGTTTAATGTTTTTCAGACTAATGGCACCTCAAATGGGCTGGTTCCCATGCTTCGTGTGTACAACAACACAGCACGTTATGTTGACCAGGGTGGCAACAAGGTAGGGGTGATTTTTACTATAAATAATGGGAGAAGTATAATAATGGTGTATATGGATTGATGCTAATCACATGGCTTTTTGTTGTTTAATTTAGAGACCTGGGGCATTTGCTGTGTACCTTGAGCCATGGCATTTTGATGTGTTTGAGTTTTTGGAGTTGAAGAAGAATACGGGTAAAGAAGAGCAAAGGGCACGGGACTTGTTCTTTGCCTTGTGGATCCCAGACCTCTTCATGAAAAGAGTAGAAAGCAATCAGGTAATTATTGGATTAAATCCCAGGTAGACCAGAGTGGACTTATGTTTTTTGTTGACTTTGGCACTTGTCATAAATACCAAATAGGCATAGTTCTTATTGTTCCTCTGCTGTCCTTGTAGGACTGGTCTCTGATGTGTCCCAGTGAATGTCCCGGATTAGAGGAGTGCTGGGGTGAGGAGTTTGAGGAGCTCTACACTCGGTAAGATCAGCACCCCAAAGTCTGTTTACTAGAAGACTAATTTTTCAGTGCTAATCTGTCCCATTGATGGTCTTGGTTTCCAGATATGAGAAGGAGGGCAGGGCTAAGCGTGTGGTGAAGGCTCAGCAGCTGTGGTATGCCATCATTGAGTCGCAGACAGAAACTGGTACACCATACATGCTCTATAAGGATGCCTGCAATAGGAAGAGCAACCAGCAAAACTTGGGTACCATCAAATCTAGCAACCTGTGCACAGAGATTGTAGAGTACACAAGCAAAGATGAGGTGAGGGGTAGAAGATATATTAGTAATTAAAGATTTAGCTCTTTGTTTTCAGAAGGTTAATCTTTTTGTATTATTCTGTCAACACTTGTTTTTGGTTTGGTTGTTTCTTTTTCTAACTCAGGTTGCAGTGTGTAACCTGGCTTCCATTGCCCTCAACATGTATGTCACACCAGAAAAGACCTTTAACTTCAAGAAGCTTGCGTCTGTTACCAAAGTCATTGTCAAGAACCTGAACAAGATTATTGATATCAACTATTATCCAGTTCCTGAGGTATGATTTTCTTTCTAGTGTTGCAGCCATACAATCAGGTCTTATGAGCTTTCTGTAAACAAACAGCTCCCCCATCCCTCTTTATAGGCTGAAAGGTCTAACAAGCATCACAGGCCAGTTGGAATTGGTGTGCAGGGTCTGGCCGATGCCTTTATCCTTATGCGCTATCCATTTGAAAGCCCAGAGGCCCAGTTGCTCAACATTCAGATCTTTGAGACCATCTACTATGCAGCCCTGGAGGCCAGTTGTGAGCTGGCAGCAGAACTCGGCACTTACGAAACCTACCCTGGCTCTCCTGTCAGCAAGGGAGTGAGTAGTTTTTGAAATGTCTCAAAACCATCCTGGGATACATTATAGCAGTTTGAGATCGAATAATAGCCGACTATTTGTTTTCCAGATCCTTCAGTATGACATGTGGGGTAAAACTCCAACAGATTTGTGGGACTGGAAAGCACTGAAGGAGAAAATTGCCAGGTAAGTTTTCCTGAATAGTTTCCTTCTTATTATAAATTTACAGCTTGTATTTATCATATGTATATGTAGTTCTCACTCCTGATCCACTCCTTTGTGCCTTCAGGCATGGTGTGAGGAATAGTCTGCTTTTGGCACCAATGCCCACAGCTTCCACTGCCCAGATACTGGGCAATAATGAGTCCATCGAAGCATACACCAGCAACATCTACACCCGCAGGGTGCTTTCAGGAGAGTTTCAGGTCAGTGCTGAATGCAGTTGTTGTTCTGTGTATCTAAAATCATATGTCCAGCAAAGGAAAGGCTGCTAAGTGTTTTTTCTGCTCATCTTAGATTGTGAATCCACACCTGCTGAAAGACCTCACAGAAAGAGGACTGTGGAGTGAGGAAATGAAGAACCAGCTCATAGCTCAAAATGGATCCATCCAGGTAAAAGGCTGCTTTTAAAATCTCAACTGATTAAATTATTCCGTTTAATTCCTCTAAATGTTCTTAGAACTTAAGTTTTGCAGAGCACATGGGTTCAAACTTGTCTGACTTCTCCTCAGAATATTGCCGAGATCCCTGATGATCTGAAGCAGCTGTATAAAACTGTGTGGGAAATCTCCCAGAAGACTGTCCTCAAGATGGCAGCAGATCGTGGCGCCTACATTGACCAGAGTCAGTCCCTTAACATTCATATTGCTGAGCCAAACTATGGCAAATTGACCAGTATGCACTTCTATGGTTGGAAGTTGGTAAGTCAGAAAGGAAGGAATGCATGCCTGAGCCATGAATGAAAAATATGCAGCAGTAGTGAGAAACAATGCCTGAAATCTTAAATTTTTCCCACAGGGTCTGAAAACTGGCATGTACTACCTGCGGACAAAGCCTGCTGCCAACCCCATTCAGTTCACCCTGAACAAAGAGAAATTAAAGGAGACCCAGTTAGCCAAGCGCGTGGAGGAGGAGATCAAAGAGCGCAACACTGCAGCCATGGTCTGTTCCTTAGCAAACAAAGATGAATGCTTGATGTGTGGTTCTTAAACAAAGTGCGCTACACACAAAGAAACAGTCCTGATCAACCTCAGCATCCCCATTTTAAACCAATGTTTTTTGAAACACTTGGTGCTTTCTATTTGTATATGATGTAACATGTGCTATACATATGCCACTATCTGCAAATGACACATTTTTGCAGTTTTTATTTTATTATTATTTTAATATTTGCTGGATTTTTTCATCATGTAGTATAAGTTGCATGTATGACCTGTATAGAATTGATTTGTTTTAATGAGCTAATATTTGCCCTTGGTTTCATTTTTGTAACATGCGGGTCACATTAATGAATTTCAGGTTGACCTGTATTTTAGATGAATTGAAAATTAAATGTTTTTATGGAGTGGTCTCAGACTAAGTGCAATTATTGTCAAAAATACAGTATTTCAGTTTTGGGTTATATATCAAAACCTCAAGATTTTTTTTTTTGGCTTGTTGTGTTGGACTTGATTGGATCAGGACATAAAAAACCTAAAAGTAAAGAAGAAATGGTGATAGAGGAGACTATACACCAAGGTGTTTTTCTAGTGGAAGAGTATTTTGCCTTGGGACAGATGACACTGCAGGAGATGAATTAATGAGCTGGTGTGTGTGTGTGTGCTTGAGACCTCATGGGAGAAGTATGTGTAAAGCAAGCTGAGACCTGCATTGTCGCAACAGGTATAAGTCATCTGCCTACAGGAAAAAAGACAACATTTGAAGACAGGAGAGACTTTTATTTAAATGTTTAACAAAGTAGCTGTATTGTGGAAAAATCCTAATACTAGGCTATCTTTTTGCTGATAATTAAACATTGCATAACAAGACACCTGTGTGAGTAGCAGAGAATCTTTGCTATTGAACAATTAGTGTGGCAAATCAACCACACCACATTTTTCAGTTTAAAGTGATCACTACTTTTAGTTATTAAGGCACTGTAACCCTAATTTGCAGCAACTGATGCTTGTACTTTTTCCTCCTGAATTTTACAGCTTCATGTCCTTGTAGTTAGACATGTGACAAGAGGATTAACAACAAAATTGCCTGGGTCCACACTGGAGGAGAAATTTATTTTAATGAAGAGTCTATTAATCTTAAAAACAGGTTAAAGACTAAATAAAATAATTATCTTTTAAGAAGGGAGCTGACTCAGAAGCTTCTGGCTTAGAAGAAAACACTTTCAGTTATCAGACTTTGTATAGAACTTGAAAAACAGCTACAGGTACTACACAAACACCCTAAAACTCGTTTGTTAACACTGTGAACTATATTTTAACCAGCAAAAAAACTTGTCAAAATGGCAGCTCTGTCTCTAAGTGTTGCAGTAGTTTTTAGCAGTTTTTCTAAGGAGTAAAGAAGCCAAAAGGCATTACTAGTAAGCCTCAGAAGTCTACAGTTGTCATCTAACTTTGTAATATGACCACATGATAATAGTTGACAGTCTAAACATTAATACATAAACTCAAATATTTTTAAAGAGTGGGAAAAAATCTGGTGGTCCTTGGTTTATTTTAAATTTAAAGAGTGAAACATGAGAACTGCCAAATCGCGTATCTCCAAATTCGCAGTGCTTAATTGCAGAGTTATAGGGTACACCCTCTTATAAGAGCTTGGATAAGGTGGCCAGAAGTCCACAAAGGTTAAGGCCTCACTTGTATGCCGTCAATTGATTCTTTCCCTTCTTGGGAACCAAAGCCCGTGTCCTGGGAGCTGCTGCTTCCTGTAGGTGAGGGAATCATCTTCTTGATTTCAGGTTTTTCATTGCTCTTCCTATCATGAGACTTCTGTGCTACATTCTGCTCAGATTTTCTACCCTTCATCCAGCCTGGCTGTGCTGCTTTTTTTTCTTGCAGCTCAATGTCTTTGAACTTGCTGACTACTTTTTTTGTGTCTATCTTTTCATCACTGACTTTGATGCTCTCGGCATGTTCAGAGATTGCCTCTGTGTGTTTTTTGGACACACTTGCCTCTGCGTTTATTTCTCCATGTGTTCCTTTTTCTGGCTCGATATGTGTGGCCTCAACTTCTTCTTCGTTATCAAAAGTGTTTTCTTCTGTC
Source organism: Etroplus canarensis (assembly GCA_015106775.1). Lineage (NCBI taxonomy): Eukaryota > Metazoa > Chordata > Actinopteri > Cichliformes > Cichlidae > Etroplus > Etroplus canarensis. The sequence goes on along the minus strand of VUQH01054861.1, from coordinate 4,668 downwards.
TTCTCCTCTTTCACTTTATTTACACTAGTTGAATTTTTGTCTTCTTCTGTCTGCTCTTCTGCCTTAATTTCCCTCTTTTCCTCTTGCCCTGCTTGAGCTCGGCCTTCCTCCATTTTCACCACATCACAGTCTGTTAACTGCTTCGACTCCTCTTCTCCATATTCCATTGCCTGATTCTGTGGTGTGTCTAACTCCAGCTGTGCTTCTGAGTGAAGTGTTTCTTTATTCACCTCTTCCTCTTCACTGTGAACCGTCACCTTAAGGGATGTGTTTTTATCATCTTGTCTGCTGTTAAAACCTCTGAAATTGTTCTTGGCACCAATGATGTATTTCCCCAGCACAGAAGAGCCATTCTTGGTCAATGCATTGTTTGCACTGGGTCTGTCATCCATCTGATGCTGCTGGGTAACTTTCATATCACTGTGCATCCTGATGACTGCTTTGCTCAGCTCAGTGATTCGGTTACCGATATCTAAAGAAAGAAAACACTGTAATCACACCACAGGCATTTTTAAAATGATTAACCAAAAACCTTCTAACAGGAAAGACTTATACTTTGGAAAGCACAACTTTTTGGCTCAAAATCCACAATTATTCAAGACAGGCTGCTACAAATATATTCACTCTTTTCACCAGTTTATTTAATTTGTTTTTCAAATCAATAAAAATTATGTGTTGGTTAGTATTTTAAGTTTTAAAATATGTGAAAATTATTGTTATTTAATTCTTCTGTCAAGTGAGTGATTATTTAGATATAAAACTATGATAATCATTATGAAATAATAAATATATATTAAACAAATTCAGAAATAGTTGTGAATCTTTTATAAGGTTATTTTTTTATTATTATGAGGAAATTTATCCAAAGGCCACATGCAAGTGTACTCCTAGTGCTCGTTCCAAGACTAGGTAAATGGGGAGGGTTGCTTCAGGAAAAGCATCATAACATAAAATCTCTGCCAAATTCAAATGCGGATTCATAATGCATGATCCACTGTGGTGACCCCTAACTGGAGCAGCCAAAAGAAGAAGAAAAAGAATGAAGAAATTTATCCCATGGCTGCATGATTTTGGCTTTTATTTCACAGTGACTTTTCAAAATGACCCTGCCCTCTCCATTTCAGCCAGTCACTTGCCTCCTGTTTAAGTTAAGCCAGCTTACAACTGCTAACAGCACTTAAAAAATATACAAGACAAGAAATCCTGAAGCAGATATATAGAATATATACCAGTTACAAATAAGAAGAGCGCTGATCGACTAGGAAAGAAATTTGCAAAAGTGAAAGTTTTAAGTTTTTAGTGTCCCTGTAGTGTAGTGGTTTACACATTTGTCTTACAAGTGAAAGGTCCCTAGTTCAATTATAGGTGGGGACACAAGCCCCTCTCACCATGGAGGGTTGTGCCAACTTACCAATGCGGGTTAATCCGCTGTGCCGACCCCTTGGGGAAAATAGAAGGGAGCAGCCGAAGAAACAGGCTTATCCATGTGTGACAAGCTAAGTCTTTATCGACGTTATACGGACAAAAGTATTGGGCCTCACCTCTTAATCACTGAATTCAGATGTTTCATTCAGTCCTATTGCCACAGGTGTATAAAATCAACAAAATCAACAAGTCATGCAGTCTGCCTTCATAAACATCTATAAAAGAATGACCCATTCTAAAGAACTCACAGATTTCCACTGTTGTACTGGAATAGGATGCCACTGTTGTAACAAGTCAGTTCATGAAATAATCCATCATAAACTGTAGGTATCATTTAGAAATCACAGCAACTCAGCCACCAAGTGACAGACAAGTTAAAAAACAGGTTCGCTGAAGCACATAGTGCATAAAAGTTGCCAACACTCTGCTGACTCATTAACTGCAGAGTTCCAAATCCTTTGACATTAACATCAGCACAAAAACTGTGCGCACTTCATGGCTTGAGTTTCCATTGCCGAGCAGCTGCATCCAAGCCTTATATCACTAAGCAAAATGCCAAGCATCAGATGGAGTGGTGTAAAGCACGCTGCCACTGGACTCTGGAGCAGTGGAATCTTCTCTGGCCTGCACAGAACCCTGACCTCAGTCTCTCTGAACACCTATGGGATGACGTAGAATGGATATTGCAAGCCAGCCCTTCTGGACCAACATCATTCATTCATTCAGTCAGTCAGTCAGTCAGGTTTATTTATATAGCACATTTAAAAACAACAGCTGTTGACCAAAGTGCTGTACAACCATAAAAATCAGATAACATAAAACAAAGAACAAAATGACAGTTTAAGAATAAAAAATACAATAACCTGAATAAAATAGCATAAATAAAAATATTCAGAACTCAGTCTGATTTAAAAGCCAAAGAAAAAAAATGGGTTTTCAATTGGGTTTTAAAAGTGTCTACAGTTGGAAGGAGCAGCTTATTCCACGGTTTTGGAGCAGCTACTGCAAAGGCCCGATTGCCCCTGTGTTTTAATTTAGACCATGGAACAGCTAGGAGCATCTGCTCAGAAGACCTCAGTGAACATCAGTGTCTAACCTTACAAATACTCTTTCAGGTGAATGAGCAAAAATTCATGAATGGGTAAAAATATTGTAGAAAACCTTCCCATAAGAGTGGAAGCTGTTATAGCTGCAAAAAGGGGACCAACTCCAGATGGATTTAAAATATCATGTCATAAAAGCCCAAAACTTTTGTCCATATAGCGTATTTGACAATAGTAGAGAAGGGAAATTGAAGAAGTTCAAATATGAGCCCTTTTACCAAAAAACAAACAAACAAACAAACAAAAAAACCCAGATTGATTAATGCAGCAGTCATCATTACCTTTCCTCTTGGTCTCCTCAAACTCCCTGCGAGCTGACTCAATATAGCGCTGCACCAGTGCCCTAATCACCTGCTGCCGGTAAGGTAACTGGCTATGTTCAGATCCTTTTTCACTGGACTTTTTACATCATAAAGATAGCATAAAACAAGTTAAAAGCCATAAAAATGACAATCTGCATAAAATAAGTAAACTGAAATAGATAATAGATCATTTTACACATTCACATCAACTTAAAAATCAAACACCTACCATAGTGGCTAGAGGGGGATATTTTTGCTCTGAGGAACAAGTGCAGCAGCAGAAAATTCTTCTAAAGATACCCCTTGGAGAACAGAATTTGAAGCAAACGCTGTTTTTTAAAAAGACCACAAGAAAAATTTGTTGTTTAAAATGTGTAGTTTTGGAACTTACCTTAGGATGTAAAAAATGGCTTTGGGTGAGGGGATGATGTTGAAAGGCACAGGCATGGTGAGGCCCTCTCTGAAGTAACTGAGGTACAGCTTTGACCTGGCAAATTTCCACTCAACATCTGCATCATCCTGAAATAGAACAGATTAGCCAGTGCACATCCCTGAGGTTTCTCCTCTTACTATAGATGTTAAACAGAAAAACTGAATCTCTTTACCTCAATTTTCTGAAAGGAGTTGGTAATCATAGCGATAAGCATGTTGAGAAGGACAATGACAATGACAAGAGTGAAGATACCATACAGAATCCTTCCCACAAACTCTGCCAACACAAACTGTGGCATGTCCACATAGTCCTGGTTGGCAACACCAAACATGGTCCAGAATAAGAAATGGAATGTCTCATTAAACCTGCACAAGTGAGATGTGGAGTTTTATTATAATATGATTAGTTTTTAATACATTTATTTAACAAATGAACTGTTTCTGTTAAGAAATAGATCATTATCAAGCTATAACATCTGGGGCTGAAAAATGAAGCCAGTACCAAGTGCCAAAAACTGCAGTTTCATGAAAGACCACTCAAAGCTAAACATATGGAACTTTACAGCAGAAAAAACATCTTAACAGCCTGGTAAAATAATCAATTTGATTTCTATGTCATGGTCTGGGTGAGTGGCTGTGTTTTCTTCCCCGTGCTGAAGTCTCCACCCTGGGGCGGAGTCCTCTCTTCCTCCCTCCTCTACGCACCTGCTGGCAATCTGGGCTGTCGGCTTTTTAGACCAGCACTCCCAATCATTCCTCGCCAGAACGTCTGCTAACCTGCGTTAGTGTTTGGCCCCAAGTTGTTCCATGTGCGCCGGTAACCTGTATGTACTCACCTCATTCTCCTTGTGGTCTCCAGGAACCCTCCGGTCGCCAAGCTCTGCACCTGTCTCACCCACCTCCGTTCTGCTCGCCGTCACAGCCCAGCCACGCGCTACTGGATCCATACCTGCTCGCCTGCCGCTCCGTCACGCATCACAGCCACCCCGGGACCTCATCCGGACCCACTCCAGTTGCCTCCTCCCGCGTCGGATCCCGACCCGCGACAGTAAGACTGACGCCCAGTTTAATAAGCTTCTGCACCTGACCTGTCGCAGCACTCCCTCACCTGTTCTCCTTTCGTTACAGTTCTCCCGTCCCTTCCGGTCCAGTTCCTACACAGCCCCCCTAGACCACGAACCTCACATCTCACCAGTTCACTGTCTGCGAGTTATCTAAATAAAGTCCTGTATCATTGTTCAGATCCGGTTTCCGTGTTGTGTCTGCACCTGGGTTCAGTTCCCTCCACCGGCCGTCGGCCGTAACAGTACGTTCTGGCCACGATGAACCCAGCAGGCACTCCACGAACCGCCGCCCCTGATCAGGGTGCAATCATTAATAGCCATGACCAGTCCATTCAGTACCTT
>VUQH01054859.1:0-15960 GCA_015106775.1 Etroplus canarensis | reverse complement strand
AATCTGCACTGCCTCAAACGCTGCTACCGCACATCGCTTCTTTTTCTTTCGGCGCTAGTGTCTTGTTCTTGTATTGTCTTTTTCATTGCCTTTCTTGTGTACTGTTTTCTACAATGTTGGACTTTGTACTATGTACAAAATCAGGGTGTTCTTTGCATTGTTTGCAACTATTGCACATGTTGCACACGTTGCACTTTTATTTACACATTTATTTACTTTTTAAATTTTTTAAACTTAAATTTTAAACTGTGGAGAAGAAAAAAACTCTAGTCCTAGCTCTGTTTCTCATATTGATACCTTCTGTCATATGTCATATGTTTATATGTTGCACCAGGTCCTGGAGAAACGCTATTTCATTTCACTGTGTTCTGTGTCAGCTATATGTGGTCGAAATGACAATAAAGCTTTTGAATCTTGAATTGAATCTTGATAGAGCTTTAGTTGGCATCTGCAGATGGCACAACGGATTGTGTTAACCGACAGTGACTTCTGGAAGTATTCCTGGGCCCATTTAGTAATGTCAGTGACACAATCATGCAGATGAGTGATGCAGTGTCATCTGAGGGCCCGAAGACCATGGGCATCCAATAAAGGTCTTCGGCCTTGTCCCTTACTCACAGAGACATCTCCAGTTTCTCTGAATCTTTTGATAATGTTATGCACTGTAGATAATGAGAGTTGCAAAGCCTTTACAATTTGACGTTGAGGAACATTGTTTTTGAAGTATTCCACAATCTTTTTACGCACTCTTTCACAGATTGGAGAGCCTCTGCCCATCTTTACTTGAGAGACTGCTTCTCTAAGACATCCCTTTTATAGCTACTCATGTTACAGACCTGATATCAATTAACTTAATTACTTGCTAGATGTTCTCCCAGCACAGTAAAATAATTTCTATTTAAATTTTTCTATCACCACATGAGCAAATTTAGTCTAATTTCATGCAGAACTAACAGCAAGGTCAGTCAATTAAATGATCAGTTGTCTCAATGGAAAATTAATCATAAAACAATTTTGCCCATTTTTCATGCAAAATATACAGCTAATAGAATTGATTTGCTTCTTTTTCTATATGTGATAATACATTTTTAAAACCTTTATTTTTTGACTATAGGTCACAAAAAAGCAAATTAAGGCTGAAAAATAGACTGACAAAATAATCAGTACACCTCCCTAGGAATGTAAAAATGCTCGCCCGCTGCATAAGCTACGTCGTAAGCTCTTTATAGATTCAACGTAGAGAGATAAATTAAGTTTTAGTGCTGACAATTCAAGTTCATCAGAATATTTTTTTCTGTGGCTGTTTCATGAATGGATGGGTGCAGTGTTGGCAGTGATGCACACATGGTACTGGTCTGCCGTGGTGAAGCAAGAGTGGAACATAAAATCAATCTCCAGTATGTCCCTGCACTTATGTATGGCCATGAGCTCTGGGTAGAAACTGAAAGAATGAGATCACAGATACAAACAGTGGAAATGAGCTTCCTCTGTAGGATGTCTGGGCTCTCCATTAGAGATAGGCTGAAGACCTCAGCGGACCAGCTCAGAGTAGAGCTGCTACTTCTCCACATCGAAAGGAGCCAATTGAGGTGGTTTGGGCAACTGGCCAAGATGCCTCCTAGGTGAGGTGCTTCGATCACATCTGACAGGGAGGAGATCCTGGGGCAGACCCAGGACACATGTTCAGATTTTGTTAATAATATTAAAATGCATAAATTCAGTTATGCTATAGTTTAAGGATATTTTTATAATTACAAACATGCAAGCATGTATGAACATGCATGTTGTGTCTGTAATAAATGAAAGGATAATTATAGGTCAGATAAACACAACTAGAGCCATTTAAAAAAGTATTCCTATATAACATATAATGGAATCTTAGAAGACCCATCCAGTCATTTCTCTCCCTAAAATAGCTCAACAAGTTACCTGAACATTGTTCCACACAACACATGGAAAGTCTAAATTTATAGCATATGAGAATCAGTTTCTGGCAACTCAACTTCCACTTCATGAATAAAGAATGATAGACTATGCCGTAAACTCAAAATGGCAACAAAAAATTTGCATATATGTGACAAATATAAGCTCCTTTACTAAGATAAATATGATACCAGACCACATTGGGTCTGATGAGAGAAATAAGGCTGTTTCTGCATAACAATCACAACAGTGGCCTTTGAGCCCCAGTGCTGCATCATCCTCCGTCACTTATGTCATGAGTCACGTCACTAAGCTCAATTATTCGTGGCCTGAACACATCTGTCCCATTATGACCTTCTGTTTGGTGCCAAATCCCCATCCCTGAGCAACTCTCTGTTATTCCCTACTGTCATTAGCCTGGGAATCCGATTAATAGTTCATTCAGAAGTTTTCACTCTGGGACTCGCTTCCCTCTTAAGTGAATTAGTTCATTATAGTGATCCATTCTGCTGCCAGCTAATAAATATATTACTGTGGAGAGTCGCCCGCAAACAGGTTAATAATATTAAATCAACATAAGCACAAAAAATTAGTCATTAGTCATACTTGAACTACGTGAATAACGTCATTTCATTTTCATAAAGCTCTTAAGCCAGTGGATGTGAATTAAGTCATGCCTAGTGCTGCAATGGAAAGTGAATATGTCTCACATGAATGCAGTCAGTGTTTGCTAATGAATTCAGCCTTATTTACCAGCTTGTAATGTCAAGCCTGAGATTGGTCAGGGGTTATTCAGGCTGTAAACACCAGATCCCAAAGCATGTTAAATCCACTGTGGTAGAGCCATCACACATAATTTATGGTCTTTCAATGAAATACATATGTAAGTGCATTTATGAAAGGTTAAGGCTGGCAATATTTCATATATCCACAAAAAACCCAAACCAGCAATGACACTTGAAGTAACAAATATTATCTGATATAGTTTATTCCTTTGTGGCATCCAGTAAAACTTCATTGTTGATTAAAAAACCCTATTAAAACAGGAATGTTTAATGAGAAAGCCCCCCATAAAGGCTGCAGAAATTATGAATCTGTAAGTTATAAGGTAGTTGTTTTCTTGTTTTGGCTGCTCCCATTAGGGGTTGCCACAGCGGATCATCTGCCTCCATCTCACCCTTTCCCTTGCATCTTCTTCTGTCACACAGCCCTCTGCATGTCCTCTTTCACTTCATCCATGAACCTTCTTTGTGGTCTTCCTCTTTTCCTCCTGCCTGGCAGCTCTGTTTTCAGCATTCTTTGTCCAATATATCCACTATCCATCCTCTGCACGTGTCCAAACCATCTCAGCCTTGCCTCTCTGACTTTGTCTCTAAACTTCTCAACCTGAACTGTCTCTCTGATGTACTCATTTCTAATCCTGTCCATCCTGGTCGCTCCCAGTGAAAATTTCAACAGTTCTGTCACCTCCAGCTCTGGCGTCTCCAACCCATGCATCATAGCAGGTCTCACTACTGTCTTGTAGTTGGGCAATATTATTATGAAGCCAAAAGGTCTGCATACAGTGGTTGGGTAGGATAGACAGATCAACAAAACGTTGGACTTTAATTTGGGCTATATATTTTGGCTTCTAATAAATCACCACTTAAATGAGTCTTAATTTATTATTATATCTCCCAGGTGAAAGTTGAGAGATATTATGATTTTGATCTGGCTGCGCTGCCACCACATTCACTGTAGAGATTTGCGATATTATTGCTGGAACTCATTTCAGATTTCAAGAAGTTGTACCAAACTTTGTAGGTGCAGACCTCCAGAGAAGTAATAAGTTGCTATTTGATTTCAGCTCTCCAGACCAAATATTAACAAACATAAACTGACAAAATTTTATACATATGAGACAATTATCATTTTAGTGTCTACATTTATTGAGTGAACAAAGCTCAATTTCGTATAAAGACATAGAAAAAAAATGAGTTTAGATCTGATCCAGAAGAAAATCTGGATTTTTCCAAGATTTTATGTTCGTTTTCTAGCTTTTAATGTACTAAGAGTAATGTACAGTAATCATGAGGGACCTCTTGGACCAGTCAGCTGGTTTCTTGAGCTCATCTGAATCTAACCCGGAATCTGATATGGGTTCCAACTGTGTAATTTATCTCAGCAATATTTAGGCAAATTTAGACCTACCAAGTAGTGGTAGTCCATATGTTTTTTCCATCTCTTAGTGCAATAAGAGTAATTGTGTGGGAAATTGAGACCACTTGAGCACATCAGCTTCTTTCTCAAGGTCATCCAGATCCCCAGTAAGTACCACTGGGTTTTGGGTTAGGATGTGTTGTATGATTGGTAAGGAAGGGGCTTCATAATAGATTCCCATTGGAGTTATCGCACAAAGGTGTTGGTCAAGGTCTGGCAGATATCATCTTATGTGGGTGAAAGGTGTCATGCAAAAGTTCTAATAAGGTGCTGTTTAAGTAACATCTGCAGTACAGACGGTAGGGCTTAGCATCTTTTTGTTTGGTAAAAAACTGAACTTATATCACTGTGCTGCTACGTTTCTACCTGTGCTTGACTTAAGGAAAATTATTTTAGGTGTCAAAGTATCATTTGTCCTCATATTAGCATCCTTTTAAATGGCATTTGCCATTATTATCTATTAATTTAAAGCTATAGCAGCAGTATCTATGTGTTTATGTAAAAATATGCAAAAAATTATGCTCATTGAACTTCTCCTATTAAGCCCAACAACAGTGTAAGAGTCTGAAAGTATTGAGAGATATTCAAATGGTTATAGAAGCATAGCTCATATGTCCAAATTGCCAGTATGATCATTTAAGTGTCTGTAGTAAGACATGAAGAAAAATTATATTAAAAAAATTAAATTTGCAACAAGTGGAATAATATCAATAATGGCAAAGGTCTTCAGTTTCTGAAAATGCAGGATAAATTATATGTAAATTGAATATTTTATGTTTAAAAGGGCATTGGGGTTATAACTATAGCACTTAAATTAGTTGAAGTATTTTTAGAGTATTTTAACCACCATGAAGTAAAATACAGCACTGAAAGCACATTTACCCCCAAACGACTCAGACTAAGGTTTTGAAGTTTGTCTTCACAGCTGCAAATTGTTTAAATGTTACAGCCTCAGTTTCTAAGAGCTTCAGCTGTGTTCTTATGTGACTCAGTGTTTTAATGTTTCAATCACTGCTTTGTATATTTCTGTTGAGGTGGTTTCGAACCTTGGATTAATTAATCATGATGATGTAGTGTTTTTTATGTACAGACTTATTAAACCCAATGAGGTGAGTGACATTTATAGACTCATTAGCAATGCCTAATAAATATGAGGAATAAATATATGGGTAGAAAAACAGTTTTAAAAGAATTACTTTATTCAGGCTTTTTAGGATTGCACCAGAACTGAGTATGAAAACAAATTTTCAAGATTTGATTAATAGCTTTCAGAAGCAAATGTGCTAGATATTCTTGTTGGTTTAATACATTTAAACTCTTCTTTTCTCACCTGTCACCTTTAAAGTTTTAACAAACAAAATGATTTAGCTTTGCGTCCTTAACACTCATTTTGTGACTAGGAGGCATTTAACTCTATGGATAAAAACACTTATGAGATTAATATAATTAGATTTTTTAAAAATACCGATAAATCTCTCATGATCATCTTAGCCCCCTCTTAACCCCCTCCATATATTTGCATTTAAACTCTGACATAGAGGTCAGATATAAAATACAGATCATGTGAAATGAGAGTTTCTGTAAAGGTATAAAATCTAGGTTTATAGCTGACAGTGTATCAAGCTGTGATGACCCTCTCCACCCCGCTCCTATCTGCAGGCACTGGAGGTGTGGTTTGTCTGAAGTCAGCAACACTGGCAGCACCTGGGCCCAGTGTAACAGTGCTCTGTAAAAGCCCTCAGAGCTCACTTTCTGTGTGGCTCTCCTCCCTGAGAAAGCTGACTGAATTTCAGTTTGGTTTTTGCACTATACAACATTGCGTTTGACATCTCTTCAGTCATGCAATCACTTACACCACTAATACTACTGACTGTACATAAAATTGTTTGTTTTAGTTTCTTTCTTATGTGTCTTTAATTTAAATAAATGATTTTGTAATTGGACAAATGAGTGTCCATCTCCATTACTGTCATGACTGCGTGGCCTGGTTTCTGACATGAGCCTCTTACTGCAAGTATTTGCTTTTTGTCTGGCTTTAGTCCAACAGAAACAGAGCCTACCACCGCCTCTAATGTACAAATAGGATTTTATTAAAAGATTTGTTAAACAGTTTAAAAAGACAGAAGGGGAGGTGAAGATTTATGTGCTTATGTTTTAATTTTCCATAGTCCCTAAAGGGGAGATACAGTTTGGAGTATGCATCCATTTTCTTCTGCTTATCTAATTTAGGGACATGGGGAGGGCTGGAGTCTATTCCAACTGTCACAGGGTGAAGGGTGGGGTACATGCTCGACAGGTTGGCAGTCTGTTGCAGGGCTAACACAGAGAGACAAACAACCATTCATACTCACATTTACACTTACGGTCAGTTCAGAATTGGCTATTAACCTAACCCCATGCATGTCTTGGACTGTGGGAGGAAGCTGGTGTACCTGAAGGGGAACCCATGGAGGCACAGGGAGAGCATGCAAACTCTACACAGAAAGGTTCCAGCTGGTTGGTGGACTCAAACCCTGGACCCTCTTGCTGTGAGGCAACAGTGCTAACCACTGTGCCACCTAGTTTGGAATGTGTAGATTGTAAAAATATAACATGAATACAAAATATGCATTTAAGTGCTGTCTATGGCTGAATTGTTTTACTGTTAAAAATAGTCAGAATCATTTGTCTCCTTTTATATGATTCTAGTGTAGATGATTTGGTGTATTTTAAAATCTGTTTCCCTAGACACTGATTCCATGCTCGACTGCAATGAACTGATGGTAAACACACTGTACTAACAAGACCCTCACTTTTCAGATTAAACACTTATTTTCTCCAACTGCTGAAACTTTATTTTAGCTCTGCTGAATGCATTTTTTACTGTGGTTTTGAAAGGCATCGCCTTTATAGGAAGAACATGACACCAGTGTTAATGACCAGTACAGTATGCACAGGAGGAGCAAATAACTGGCCAGTGCAGCGAATCAGAACTACTTGGCAGCGGATTAAAGGGGGGCCTGTGTCTGACCCTTTCTATATCTTTTAGAAACCAGCAGTCTGACTTACACTTTATCCCATGCAGGTGACAATGTACACTGGATTTGAGCCTCTCTTTCTTTTTTTTATTTTATTTAAGCCAATGTGTGTAACACTATGAATGTCTTCATATACTTCAATAGTATATCCAATACAGTATCAAAAATTGTTCAAATGTTAACTTTGGCCTGTGAGTAGTTTCTAAGATATCCTCAGCTTGAGTCAGTAACAGCTCTGCAGCTTAAAAGCCCAAATTGAGCAACTGCTGGCTCTCTGGATAAGACCTTTTGAATTTTGAAATTTCGAATTTTGAAATTCAGTGTTTCACCATCATAAGGTCACAGTGAGAAGAACTCCAGCAAAGACTGTCATTTTTAATTCAATTTAATTAAAAATGTGGATTAGAAAGTAATAGCTAACAATAAGTCAGTAAACATGGATATTACTGAACCTGTTCTAAATTATTTTACTGTCACATCTAATGCAACAGGAATTAAACACAACAGAATGACTTGCTGAGTGAATGTGCACATGTTCAGTAGTAGGTTCTGTTTAAATAACGGATATGACCTCCTCTTAATAAAAGAAACTTTGGGGTGGCGTGGGTTAATGCATCATGCTCTTAGGGGTGTTCAGTATATTGGAAAGACATTTAGTTTGTGTGGTTCTTCACTAACTCTTTATACTAAATGGACTGAGCGTGCAAAAACATGGTTTCCCTTTCTCATTATTTTTTTTAGTGTATACTAGTTTATACGGGCAAAAGTTTACATGTTTATCCATTTTAAAATGTAAAATTGTAATTAAGCACAATAAATTATTGTTTTATGTATATCTTTCTACTTCTCGCTTTGTTAGTTTGAGGGCTGCTCCAAGGCGTTCTCCCGTCTGGAGAACCTGAAGATCCACCTGAGGAGCCACACAGGAGAGAAACCCTACATCTGCCAGCACCCTGGCTGTCATAAGGCCTTCAGCAATTCCAGTGACCGTGCCAAACACCAACGCACACATCTGGACACGGTCAGTAAGCAGCCACCTGATAGACTGACTCTTTATATTTAGTAAGCACTTTATTGTGGCACAGATCCTTATGCATACAAACATTTTAATTTTGGTTTTCATGACATTATACTGCAGTAGATTTATGCTTCTCTAAGCAAACGTCTCCATAACAGTAGGTCACAGGGGGACCAGTGTCACGTGTCAAGAAAGCTTATTGGTTGATTCTGCCCTTATCTGGAGATTAAGCAGAGATGAAACCAAACATAAACACTCTATATACAAGTGTAAAAGAAACTGCACATCTGCAGGTAGCACGGAGAAGGATTCTCCTGACTTTAGTCAAAGAAACTTAGTAATAAAGCAACCTCTTAACTTCTCTCAATCTGGCAGATTGACTAGTTTGTTGTTTGTTGAGAACATATTTTTCTGACTTAAGAGCACTGTAGTAAAGTAACCACTTACAGTTAGGGCCATAAGTTTTGGGACAATTACAATTTCTTTGCAATTGTTCCTGCATATACCACCACAGTGGATTTTAAATCAGACAGTCAAAATGCGATTAAAATGCAAACTTTCAGCTTGAGTTCAAGGGGTTTGACAGTAGAACCCCATTAACTGTTCAGGAATCAATGCTATTTTTATATATAGGCCTCCATTTTCAGAGGCTCAAAAGTAATGGGACAGTTGACTGACAAGCAGTTTCATGGCCAGGTGAGTCATTTACCTATTATTCCATGACAAAATAAGCAGATACAAGATCTGTAGTTGATTTCAAGTGTTGAACTTGCGTTTGGTAGCTGTTCACTGAAACTGTCAAGAGTATAGGTCAAAAAAGAGATGTTAAAGCAAGTGAAGGGGGTCATTATTAGGCTGAAAAAACATAATAAACCTATCAGAGAGATACCAAAAACTTTAAGAGTGGCCAAAACAACAATCTAGAACATTCTTTAAAAGAAGGAATGCGCCAGCTCACAAACACCAAAACCACTAAACCTGATCAGATGACACTTCATATTTCAAAAGGACAATGACCCAAAACATACTGTAAAGGAAGTCATGTCAAGAGTTTCTTTAGGCAAAGAAATGGGATATTCTTCAATGACCAAGACAGTCACCTGATCTCAACCCAACAGAGCAGCTTTTCAGTTACTGAAGACAAACTGAGGCAGAGAGACCCACAAACAAGCAGCAACTGAAGGTGGCTGCATTAGACTTCACAGAGCATCCAAAGGAAGGAAACACAGCATTTGATAATTTCCATGGGTTCTAGACTTCAGGCAGCTGTTGGATTTAAAGGATTTTAATCTGAATGTTAAAAATGTTAGTTTGTCCCATTATTTTTGAGCCTCTAATAATGGAGAATTATGTAAGAGTCAATGCAATTCTTTTATTAGGCCCCTTGATTTAAAGCCAAGAGACTTCACTTCAGTCATAATTTGACTGTTTGATTTAAAATCCTCTGTGGTGGTGTACAGAGCCAAAATTACAAAAAAAAATTACTGTACTCTTATGTACTATAGTTACTTTTAGAAGTAAAGACACTTACTAAATCTAGAGCTGCATTTTAGCATCTGTTCTAATTTTTGATTATATATAGTTTGAAACCATGAAGCCTCACAATTCAATCAGTTTAAGATACAGTTAACGCACACGCAGCAGTTTATTGCTTAGTAATGAAATTGTACACACAGCAAACTGTAGGTTTCTGCCTTTTCTGTCAGCACATTTCTTTCAAAACCACTGCAGTCTCGAAGCTGTTCATGAGTGTTTCACATTTTGCTCTGAACCAGGGTGTTCAAAACATATAGTATTTTTAGTGGAAATAGGGGTTATAAACATGTTCAGAGGAGGGATAGTGAATATAGTGGACAAAGGATGTTGAAGATAGAGCTGCCAGGGAAGAGGAAAAAGGGAAGGCCACAGGGAAGGTTCATGGATGTAGTGAATGAGGGTTGATGTAAGGGAAGAGGATGCAAGGGATAGGGTGAGATGGAGGCAGATGATCCGTTCTGCAACCCCTAACGGGAGCAGCCAGAAGAAGAAGAAGTTGTTAAGGGTTAAGTATAAGGATTAAGTAGTTGTTTTTGCTTCCAGTTAATCACCCACCACAAGCTAATAAGCTGTTTGCCACCTGAGGGCTTGGTCTTAGTTTGAAAAAAAAGTTTTTAAATGTTGAAAAATGAATCAGAATCAGAATTATTTCAGAAAATCTGACTGAATACATGTTATAAATTCACTTTAACTATTCATATGAGAACAGGTCTACAAAAATTACTATTATTATTATATTTTGCAGTACTGAATTTTCTGAATAGTTTATGCACTCAGAGGCCAGAGGAAGCAGTAAGCTGAAAACAGTGGCAGGGACCTCAGAGGGTTAAAGTGCAGTGCAGAGTCTCTTCTCTAAACTTTTCTATGGGACTTTCTGGGAATGAATGGGGAAGATAAACTGCCTGTGTGAGCAAGCCAATTTTAACTTGCTGTGCAGATTCTACTCATGTCAGATCAGTTTATACAAAACAGGGAAAAAATAGAAACCGTTCAACCGTGAAGAAAGCATGAATTTCCAGGAATTTTCATACACACCATCTACAGTAACAACGTTAAATTCATCAGGGGACTCACACTAGTGGGAGCGAGTGTCCCTGGTGCTCTTGTTGATCATAAATTAAGGTTACAACTGCAAAATAAGTTATGAAATCCACAGCTGATGCAGCCTGAGAGAGAACAGAAAACAGGCCTTTTCTCGTAATCCAGTGTTTTTTTTTGCTCATCATGGCTCCCTCTTGTATATTAGGTGTCAAATATCATGCCAGCATTGTCACTCTTTCCATGAAGGTGTTCTCATGTGCAGTGGACATATTTAAGTTACACAGTAGTGTCGTTTTTATCTACTTCGCTTGAAGATTTCTAATTTGTGTTATTTTGTACTTTTACTGTACATTTAAGAGAAAAAACATTATTATTCCACTACATTTATTTGTCAGCTGAACTAATGGGATACACTGTAAGGCACAATTTTACAGAAAAATTTACACTTTATGGACTTTATTTAGTCCCACTGCCACAAGTGTATAAAATCATGCACTTAGCCATGTAGTCTCTCTTTACAAATATTTGTGAAAGAATGGTCCCTCTAAAGCACTCACTGAATTTGAGTGTGGTACTGTAATAGGACGCCACCATTGCAGCAAGTCAGGCAGGTGAAATTTTTTCCCTCCTAGATATTCCACGATCAACTATAAGTGGTTATATTGCAACGTGAAAGCCTTTAGGAAACACAGCAATTCAGCCACAAAATTACAGAGTGGGGTTGCTGAGTGTGAGCCTTATATTATTAAGCACAATGCCAAGTGTCACATGGAGTGGTATAAAGCATGCCACCGCTGGACTTTAGAGCAGTGGAAACATGTTCTGTGGGGTGATGAATCTGGCAGCCTGACAGATGAGTCTAGGTTTGGTGAATCCCAGGAGAATGTTAATTGTCTGACCGCATTGCATCAACTGTAAACTTTGGTGGAGAAGGGATAATGCTGTGGGGTTGTTTTTCTGGAGTTGGCCTAGGCCTTATAGTTCCATTTAAGGTAAATTTTAATGCTTCACTTTATTAAGACATTTTGGACAATTCTATAGGGTGCATGTGCCAACTGCATGCAGCCTTTTGCAGATGCTCTGTTATTTTCTTTCAACTTTTTTAAGTTAAGCAATTCCACCCCCGAGAGTAATACATTATTCTGATTCTGATATGTTTCCAGCTTTGTATAAGCAGTTTGGGTAAGGCCCTTTTCTGTTCCAGCATGACTGTGCCCCAGTGCTCAAAGCAAGGTTTATAAAGGCATGGTTGGATGAGTTTGGTGTGAAAGAACTTGACTGGCCCACACAGAGCCCTGACCTCAATCCCATCCAGACCTTTGGAATGAACTAGAATGGAGAGTTTGAGCCATATCTCATTGACCAACATCAGTGTCTGACATCACAAGTAGTAAATAGTACTTTATTCAACCCAGGCTGGGAAATCCCTATTTTACAGCAGCTATTAAACAACATTACAACATGCATACACAGTACACAGTACAAACAGTATATCTAGTCTGCAAAGAATGAAGGCATAGAAAAGTAAAGATTTTTCTCTGAAATGTAGTAAATTCAAAGTGTAAAGTAGCATAAAATGTGTAACAAGAAGAGTCAGAAACTCCATACCTCCTCCAGTTGTTAAAACTCCCTCTTTACCAATTTTGACATCTTGCAATAGTAAACAATCCTTCCAAAGATGTTGGCATCCATATATGGATATACATATCTGGAGCATTCAGGTGTGTGCCAGAATCTTCCCAGGTGTGGCCATCTCAGCAAATTTAACCCAAGGTCATACCATGCAATGCACATAGAAATTGCAAAAAAAAAAAATAAAACCCAAGAGTTGCATCTCAGATTCTACAGGGCACATTTAGCATGTTAAAGGTCAGATTTCATGACAGTACAATTAGAAAAAGAAAGCCTCTTCTCTCTAAAAAGAGCATGGCAGCACAGATTAGGTTTACATCATCATTGCATCTGAACAAACCACAAGACTTCTGGAACAATGTCCTTTGGAAAGATGAGTCCAAAGTAGAGATTTTTGGCCATAATGCACCATACCACATTTGGCAAAAACCAAACATAGCACATTAGCACTAACACCTCATACCAGTTGTCGAGCATAGTGGTGGAAGGGTAATAATTTGGGCTTGTTTTTCAGCCACAGGACCTTGGAAACTTGCAGTCATTGAGTCGATCATAGACTTTTTTGTATATTAAGGTATTCTGGAGTCATCTGTCCAACAGATGAAGCTTGGATGAAACTGAATCATGCAACAGGACAATGATCCCAAGCACAGGAATAAATCTACAACAGAATGGCTGAAAAAGAAAGGAACCAAGGTGTTGCAGTGGCCAAGTCAAAGCCCAGACCTCAACCTGATTGAAATGTGGGATGTTAAGACAGTTGTGCATAAACAAATGCCCCACAAATCTCAGTAAACTGAAGTAATGCTGTGAAGAAGAGTTAACCAAAATTCCTTCACAACAATGTGAGAGTCAGTTAAATGCTTACTTCAACTTTTTGCAGGCGGTTCTACAAGCTATTGAATCATGGGGTGTACTTACTTTTTCACAGAACTGCATAGAGCCCTGTAAAAACTTTTTTTATGATTGATTGATTTGCAAAAAAAGGTCTGCAAGGTATATAACTATACTCTTTTAAAACACAAGCCTACACTTTATTGCTCCTAATATTAAGATAAATAACATTTTCTCAATAATAAAGGCTGTGAGAGGTGCTCATGAAAGGCATAAAATCAGTTTTATTTTTAGTGCCACTGTATAGCTCCCTGATGTATAGTTTGAATTCTTCTGGATTGCAAAACTGCATACCTGCTGTGGATTTACGCTACAGACCACAGTTATTTTTACTCCTGTGGACAAGTGATGAGGATTTAGCTGTAATCCAGTGAATCAGATCTGTTATTACATGGATGAGATGGAGCTGCACGTTTCACTCCGCTGTTATTACAACAAGTTATTTTCTCCCTTTAGTGGTTTCACACTGGCTAATGGCGGCTTCACAGTTGCGTCACAAATTAATGATCAGACACATCTGGCGCCATCATGGAGGCCCAGTGGAAGCCTGCCTGAATGTAAATAACTGCTGAATAGTATAACAGCCAGCCAAGAAATGTTTTTCAAGTTTGATTAAACGCCATGTATTGTGTTACTAATATGACACGTTGGGGAATTTTCTCCTAAAATGAAGTCAGGCCCATACGGGAATTAGTTTTCTGAATAAAATGTAAAGTTGCAGCTCACATAACATAAAAATTTGGTCTGTTTTGACCACTTGGAAAAGGGTTAAGAGCCAGCTTCCAGTCAGCAAGATTTTGTTTCCTAGTGTGCATTTTATGATAGCAGTGATTTTCTAAAAGGGCGACAATGACAAATGCAACATGAAATCTGGTGTTGAGTTATGCCAGTGGTGTTTTTTTAGTTAAATAACATTTCAGTTGTCTAAGGGCCTTATTACTGAAAAAAATTGAATTATTTTGACACAGATAATTGCAAGCCGATATGCATTTCATCAGTTCACATCCTGTTCCAATCCTGTCATTTGTCATAACAACTTTGCATGTCATTACTCTGAATTTTTTCTAAAATTAGAAAGACAGCACTTCATTTTGAGCTGATCTGTTTAGACTAAGAGAGCTGAGTTGGTTTCACAGGGAATATTTTTCTGAAATAGTTTTGAAATTGCCCATTTTTGCTGACACTGTAGAGCAGCACTTACTTTGATGCCAGATCTATGTTGGTATTGCATGCCTGTAATTTGAAATGTATTTATTTAAGAGCTACACAAAAATTGGGAATAATAGAAAAGAAAAACTAAAGCAGACAGTGGAAAAATAACAATCAGACTAACTTGATCATTATTATAGTCATGCCTGTCCTGATACATTTGTTCCAAAAATGATTCTTACCATAACATTTTCCATAACTCAGTTTTTATCCCATTTACAGAAATTTTGATGCATATTTCTCTGAGACCTTTAAAACATGAAAAATAACATTTCAGTACTAGCTAATTGGAATTTCTTTTTGACCCTATACATACACTCACTGGCCTCTTCATTAGTACACCTATTCAACTGCGCGTTAATATCTAATCAGCCAATCACATGATAGCAAGTCAATGCATTTAGGGGTCTAGACATGGTCAAAACAACCTGCTGAAGTTCAAACTGACAATCAAAATGGGGAAGAAAGGTGATTTAAGTGACTTGAAGTGGCATGGGTGTTCAGTAACTGCTGATCTATCCTGGAATTCTCTCACACAACTATTTCTTGAATTTACAGAGAATGATCCAAAAAAGAGAAAACATCCAGTTAGCAGCAGTCCTCTTCGCAAAAATGCCTCTTTGATGTCAGAGGAGAATAGCCAGACTGCTTCCAGCTGATAGGAAGGAAACATTAACTCAAATAATCTCGTGCAATCAGAAATGCTCTTCTGCATACCTTGGTTGTAACAACATGTTAAAACTTGAAGCAGCAGAAGACTGCACCAGGTGCAATTCCTGCTAGCTAAGAACAGGAAACTGAGGCTACAATTCCCAGAGCCTCACCAAAATTGAATAACTGAAGATGGGAAAAATGTTTCCTGGTCTGATTTCTGCTGCGACAATCAGGTGGTAGGGCCAGAAATTGGTTTAAATAACATGAAATTATGGGTCCATCCTACCTTGGATCAATGGTTCAGGCTGGTAGTGATGATGTAATGGTGTGGGGGATATTTTCTTGCAACACCACCTGCTTGAGTATTGTTATTGTCCATGTCTATCCCTTTATGATCAATGTACCCATCTTCTGATGGCTGTTTCTAGCAGAACAGTGTGCCGTGTCACAAAGCTCAAATCATCTCATGTCTTCTTGAACATGAAAATGAATTCTCTGCACTCAGATGGCCTCCACCGTCACTAGATCTCAAACCACTCAAGCACCTTTGCAACTTGGAATGGAAGGTTTGCATTGTGGATGTGCAGCTGGCAAATCTGCAGCAACTGTGTGATGCTATCATGTCAATGTGAACCAAAGAATCTGAGAAATTTTTACAGCACCTTGTTGAATCTATGCCAAGAATTAAGGCAGTTCTAAAGGGAAAGGGGGTCCAACCAGGTCCTAGCAAGGTGTTACTAAAGAATGGAAGGGAAGTGTATATCACGATTGAATTATTTACACACACACACACACACACACACACACACACACACACACACACAAACAAAAATATTT
>VUQH01054853.1:0-20513 GCA_015106775.1 Etroplus canarensis | reverse complement strand
CACCACAGTTCTGTGTATCACAAAATATCCCTGCATAATGTTAATCATTCACAGAAACCAAAGCACAGTTCACTATCCTCAGTCCTGCTTGCCCTACTGGTTGTCATCAGGACCACGGAGGCTTTCGGGAGCGTTTGCAGAGGAGGCAGAAGTGTTAAGGAAAGGCGGGATGTCCGCACGACAATGCAGACAAGTTGCTGAAGGTATCAGGAACTTCATTTCCGAAGGTCCAAATTTTGGTCGAGCCTAAAATTTCAACGCAGAAATTCTACCCTCTCCTGAAGGTGCAGAAACGCCGGGAAGTGTTCAGGAATGATAAAGACAGTGGAAGGAAGCTTTCAAGAATATGCGGAGAGGTTGCAGATTTACTAAATTCGCATTCCGCGTCTTGTCCACGCCCTAGTGGACGCTAGGTTTTAGGGGTCGCCACAGCAGATCATCTGCCTCCATCTCACCCTGTCCCTTGAATTCTCTTCTGTCACTCCAACCCTGTTCATATCCGCTTTTGCGTCATCCATGAACCTTCTCTGTGGTTGTCTTCTTCCTTCTGCCTAGCAGCTCCATCTTCAGCATCCTTTGTCCAATATATCCACTGTCCCTCCTCTGTACATGTCCACACCATATCAGTCTTGCCCCTCTGGTTTTGTGTTCAAATCTCTCAACCTGAACTCCCTCTGATGTGCTCAGTTCTGTGTCGCTTTCAGAAAAGGTGACTGTCTTAACCTGAAGTCCAGGTTGTCCTCACCACTGGTATCAAAATAAGTCCATAATATTAACTTGGGACACATTGAGCATCCACACATGTTCATAATTAATAGTTGGAGCAGCCTCAACTTTGATAGTGGAAAGTACTCGGACTCTAAAACCAAGCTCAACCAGGGATTCTAGAACTACAGGACCTACCTAGTTAGAATCCTTTATTGTGCTGGTGGTCCAAGAAGCATTGAACAATGCAGAAAATCAACCTTTTTGCTTGTTCTCCACCACTGCACTTCTGTTACACACAACAATGACTTGTTAGGCTTATATTAAACTAAAGCCATGTCTGAAGAGAATGTATTAAACCAAAATCATATAACTCTAATGTCATGTACCCAAAGGATCTTGGTGTTTTGAAACTGACTGATCTGGCAAATGAGAGGTTGATCTGACCTACTTTTCTGACACGGAGAATAACCCAAATTAAAAAATAGACTTATTGTTTTTTTCAGTATGACATGAAATGAGTGACTGAGAACATAAACTCATCAGAAAAGTGTTTATTGAGGTCAGGGCAGAGTATCATTTCCCCTCAGACGTCTGTTGGACAATAAGTCATTTTGAAACCAATTCTATCACCCCCCAGTGACATTTAAAAAGAATGTAGGTTTAAGGTATGTTGGCTTTTCTGCATCAGTTTTCAGACTCAGAATATGCATCATATTTTGTACAGTCAATGTCTTGTGTATCATAAATTTTGCAAATGTAGCTACAGGCAGAGACTGTAGACATCCTTGTTCATTAGATAGCTACATGTCAACCACGTATAACTCCCCAAAGTCAAAATACTGCCCACCCTCACCTGCTTAGTATAAGGTTGAGATGAAAAATGGCTTTGGTAACATTGCCAGTGCATCAAAAGTAGCCATTTTAATACCAAAGAGGTCCGTGCATGTGCTTGTCTGTGCGTCCGTCCATCTGTCTGTTACAAAATTTACCACTGCAGGAGCTGACTTGTTTGCTGGATTGATGATTAAGACCTGTCCAAGGTGTACTCCGCCTTTTGTCCTATGACAGCTGGGATAGGCTCCAGCGCCCCCCGCAACCCTAATTGGATGGATGGGTGAATCGATGGGTGGATTAAGAACTGACATATGCAGCAGTGACGATGATTCCATAATATCCCTGGAATTTTTTTTTTTTTTTTACCAATTTCAGCCACACTAACCACAAATGAGAGTGGCAGCAGATGAGATATGGTGCTGCATGAAAGTATATCATCCCACAATCAATATGGTTCTTGTTAAGTGCAGATTGGACTAATAGTCACAGAAATATGGCTAAAAATGGTTTATTTATTTTTTTTACAAAAAATGCCAAGGGCTGGCCAATCCATATTTTCAAAATTACTGAAAATCTAATAATTTCTACATCTCATGGAGGTCTAACAGTGTGCCAAAATTCAAACTCCTGCATTAAATAGTTTTTGCACTCGCACGATGGCGTAAAGGACTTGCTGTGGTGGTGCTGATGATTCATCATATCCCCGCTTTTTGGGGATATGGTGAATCACACTTAAAGTAAGAGTAAGAGAGTCTGTATTCAAAAAGCAGTAGCTGAGAGGGAGGCAGGCTGCACACCCTGGACACTGTGGCGAGAGCATACCCTCTGTAGGTGAAGGTGCGGAAATCACGCCTTTTGCATGGATTCTGAGTTCCATCATCTCTGTCCTGCTTTTATAAAATCGCAACAACCTTTCGACCACTGGGAAATCTGACATTTCAAACTCTGCTGGGAAACCTTTGGTCCTGGCATTGATTCAAGAAAACTCCACTGATGTAAATAATCTTGGTGAGAATAAATGAACGAAGACTTCTACTCGAAATGAGCAAGATTAGTGCAGCAGTCTCACAGAACAGACAGCAGATTTAATTTGTAGTGAATGGGCTGCTTAAAAACAAGACAAATTATCTGCTTTAATGCCCTCAGCCCTTTGTGTGTTTTGTCACATTTATTGGTGTCGCTTTGATTTTGCAGATCATCTCGGAAACAACAGAGCAGAATTCTGTGGCCCGTCACGGTGTCACCGAGCTGAACTCCCACCTGCTCGCTCGCTGTGGTGAGTCACTCTTGATGAGTGCATTAGCGAGACGCATGCAAATGCAAACTGATGTGCTCTGTCACCAGTAAGGCTGCGCCTCGTTTCTCTGGCTGCTTGGCATTTCCCTCCGATTGGCGGCGAGGGGAGTTCAGATTTGTAGTGGCGCAGCGTGCAGCTGAGTGCTATTTAATTACCTGCTTTTGGAAAACCGCTGGGAATGCAACTAATTTAGGTCTTGTTTGAAGGGTAAACAAATGTGCCAGAAGATGTCTCCCATCACCCTCCCAGCAGAGGAAGAGGAAGGAGGGTGGGGGAGGCAGAAGCTGCTTCCTATCGCAAATATTATAATAGCTGTCTGAGAAGCTCTTGGAAAGGATTGAAGGCATGAAGTAATGGTGACATTGAATGGTTTTTACTCTGCATAACACCACAGTGAATTGATCAAGCTTTGGGTTGTGCTTATATTCAAACAGCTTTGTTCTGAAACACTTGAGGGTAAAGGCTGTGGAAACAAAAGCAGGAGAATAATGAGGGAAGGAGCTTTGCTTTGATATTCAAGCGCACCATTTCAAACCTGCAGGTGCCAGAGCAAGCCGAAGCGCTGACTTTCATGCTGACAGATGCTTTACGCCGAGACTTCAGGTGCTGGATGACTAATTACGGAGCTGGAGGAAATCCTCATTTTCCAAATGTGGAAATTTGATCCACTCTGACTAAATTAGAAGCTGACAAAACTTCAGAGGAAGTCTTTGTTGCGGTCAAGTTCAAGTCAAGTTCAGCATTTCACAACTTTAGAAACTTGGTGACAAACACAGCCTGTGTTCCTCTGGATGCACTCGCGGTCACTGTAAATTATGTAAATGCAGAAAATAGACTTACAGACTTCAGGAAAAAAAAAAAGCATCCGGCACAGTAAAACACAAAGCATGGTCAGCATCAAAGAATTTGCTGATAACTTTTGTATTGTTTGGAACAGCCGGAATATGTTTTACAAAGGGGGTGCTGTGCAGATGATACAATAACAGAGCAGCACATGGAAGGATAATCCATAAGAAGACATGAACAAAATAAAAGCTGCAAACAGACACACGGCACCTGCAAGAACTTGCTCTTTTAACATGTTAGCAACACTGACACTATACAACCATGCATGGGGGATTCACTGATTCTGCAGTTTTGACCCACCACCAAATGCAAATGGTGCATTGCAAAAAAAGAACAGACAGAAGAAGAACAAAACTATCTAGAGCTGAAAAGAATAAATAATATTGTAGCAAAGACAAACAGGGATCAATAAAACTAAGAAGTAAGACGTTTTAAGACATGGTGCACAGCTTATGCACCAAAAAGTGCATAAGCTGTGATCCCTACTGTGAGAAAGTGACTGGGGATCATTTCTTTAAGACTGAACTCAAATACTTTTTTCCCTTGCTGTTTAAAATAAAATGTAGCAAGTATATACATTTCTTATTTGTTATTTCAATTATTATTTATTATTAAGATTAAAAAAATAACATAACCAAAATAAATGAAATTTGAATAGAGAAATGTATTTACATTATTCGTGTAATTCATGTGCATAGTCTGTTTCAATTCTGAGGTTTTGTGTATCTGGACAAAATTTCAAAAAAAAAATCTGGCACTTAGTAGATCTTCAGATTAGGTGTATACAAGCAGATTAACACAAACACGGCACACCATATTACACCTTTTCATTATTTTTTAAGAAAAACTAGGTCAGAATGCTTGAGCAGGGTGTGGAAACCTAGGTACGGCCTTGCCGCTTCTATGGGAATTAAGAGGGTAAGTAGCAGCTAGGTGCTGCTAATCAATTCACCTTGATTAAATGATCATCAACCAGTGTGACCACCTCTATAAAAGCAGAAGTTTTGGTAGTTTTCTGGTCTGAAGCATTCAGGCATGTGTTACCACAGAAAGACATCAGTGATGATCTAAGAGGAGCAATTGTTGCTGCCCATCAATCTGGGAAGTGTTATAAGGGCATTTCCAAACAATTTAAAGTATGTCATTCTACAGCGAGAAAGATTATTTACAAGCAGAAAACATTAAAGACAGTTGCCAGTTTTCCCAGGAGTAGACGTAACAGCAAATTCACCTCAAGGTCAGATTGTGCAGTGCTGAGAGAAACTGCAAAAAAAACCAAGAGTTACATATTAGACTCTATAGGCCTCAGTCAGCATGTTAAATGTTAAAGTTCATAATAGAACAATTAGAAAATCTGAACAAGTATGTCTTATTTGCAAGAGTTGCCAGGAGAAAGTCTTCTCTCTAAAAAGAACATAGCAGCACAGCTTAGGTTTCTAAAGCTGCATCTGAACAAGACTTCTGGAACAATGTCTTTGGACAGAAAAGATCAAAGTGGAGATGTTTGGCCATAATTTGAAAATCAACACAGCATATCGGCACAAACACCTCATACCAACTGTCAACCATGGTGGTGAAGGGGTGAGGAGTTGGACTTCTTTTGCGGCCACAGAACCTGGGCACCCTGCAGTCATTGAGTCAATACCTGCATACCAAAGTATTCTCAAGTCAAATGTGAGGCCATTTGTCTGACAGCTAAAGCGATCAAGGTGTTGCAATGGCCCAGTCAGAGTACAGACCTCAATCTGGTTGAAATGTGATGTTGCATCCTTCAGTGAGTTGTGCATAAACAATGTTGTAAAGAAGAGTGGGGCCAAAAAATTCCCCACAGTGATGTTGGAGACTAATAAATTCATGCACAGAGCAAGTGTTTCAAGCTATTGCTGCTAAAGATGGTTCTGCAAGCTACTGACTAATGGGGTGTACTTAGTTTTTCAGACATGACTTCTCAATTGTTAGAATGTGTTGGCTTGTTTTACACGTGAGATTGGATTCAAATAAATTTAGAACCTAGAATAATGGACTTAAAATTGTTAGAGAATGGCCTTATAAAACTTTTCAGATTGATGGGTAGTAACAATTGCTCCTCTAAGATCATTGCTGGTGTCTTTCCTCTTTGATATTGCGTTAACACAAATCTGAATGTGCCACACCAAAAAACTGCCAAAACTTCTGTTTTTATAGAGATGGTCACTCTGGCCTATGATCAGGAAATAAAGTGTATTTGATTAGCAACACATGGATGGATATTTACCATCCTAATTCCTATTGAAGCAGTAAGGGTGTACTTAGTTTTTCTATACACTGCTTCTGCATTTTGGCTTAGTTTTTATCAACAAAAAAAAAGACTGTGCAATACTGCATGTGTTGGTTAATTTTAAGACCTGCGAGGGATCAGATGATGATTTTTTTTTTTTAAATAAACCATATCCTGATATGTGAAAACTTGAAAGAGGGTGTACTTTCTTTTTCACATGACTATACATTAAATTCAACTCCCATGTACTGAAAATTACTTGGCTGACTATGCACCAAATCCCTTCATAGACCGCACAAGTATATTTCCTTTTCCTTTCGGTGTCGTTAGGTTGGAGGCCAGTACTGTAAATTCACATAATGACGGTGCCAGGAAGGAAAACAAAACTGGCCAAAATTAGCTCTCAGGTGACCAGAGGGAAAGATGGATTCAAACTGCTCAGTTACTGTATGCACATGTTGATGAAAGCCACCGATAACAGCTGCTCCACTATCATTAAACTGACAACTGAGTGAAGAAGCAGAGTTAAATGAGGTGGAGAGGCCAATGGGTGGTAGGAGGCAGCGGAAAAGCAATTAGACAAAAATCAGCTTCAAAGCAAGAAACTGACAATTGAATGTCTGGTTAAAAAACATAATGATTAAAACCTTAAGCTTTAAAATGTATGGACTATTTAATTCTCATATATAGTTGTTTTAGTCTCTTTCACCAACACAAATGTTCATCTTACTGCAAAAATAAAAAACATAAAATCATATGGCTTTCTCAGCTAGTCAAATATCATCTTCAATATCATAGCTGAATGTATTTTAACGTCTGTGCACAGTTTGGCACTTCAAAGGTCTTTTTTAAGCAATCCACATGATTCACTGTGGTGACCCCTAACAGGAGCAGCCAAAAGAAGAAGAAGCATAATTAAAATAGACTTTTGGTTGAGGTTTTACCAAAATAACACAGAAGCTGACTGAGAATGAGCCATATAGTGGCTCTCAGATTTATAAATCTGAGAGCTGCCACATGCAAAGATACCCTTTTCTCCAGTTAGTGTGCAGAAAGATGGCTCTCACAGGTACCTCAAAGGCAAGGGAAACACAAATTTTCAGGCCATTTGAAGCCATTGCGGCTGCAGTGTTCAGATCAGAGATTTACGACGTGATGTGCTGTCACGGTGCAGTGAGGCGAGAGCCGGTCGCTTCGATCACTACTTTGAAAGACAGGTTGTTCATGTGAAGGAAATCCATCAGCCGCGAAAACATGATGTTTTACCTCCTTGGATGGACAGGTTGAGACTGCTTAGTGAACACACAGGCCCAGTTTTGACAGCCACTTCAGGTCAGAAAAAAGGGTTGCAACATCTGGTTTCACATCTCTCTCGAACTCTTATGAGATGTCACGGCAAAAGCATGAACAGCAGCTTACAGACTACCCTTTTCAATTTTTCCAGTGTTGGTGAATAGCCAGTAGTTCACTGAGTGCTGACAGATTGACAGCAGTTTTAGCTGCATTGACGAGATGTGTCAGAACATATCATGATTTCCATGGGCTCATAGCTAGCTTGAGTGAGTAAGTACCTAAACGCGTTTTATTGCACAGTATAACAATATGATGGTGAAACTGGTACATATTGTATCTGCCACTGATGTAATGCAAGAGCAACAGTTCCAGCTGCCAAACGCCTTTTCTCAGAACCATTATGATGTTGGTGCTATAGCAGGTCCCTCGACATATCCAAGTATCCTTGGACAATCGGAATACTTTGTTAATCCCAGGGGGTTAATTGTATTAGACAAGATGCTGAACCTCTTATTGGGAGCAACTTGAGGCTTCTATGAGTGAATGTGAATGACAAGTTGTAAAGCACTTTGTAGGCCCACTAGGGTAAACAGACACTATGTAAGTGCAGACACAGGCACTGTGACTTCACTTATTAGCTTCTGGACTTCATTAAGACGCCTCAACATTAGTTTTTTAGTAACTGCCATGTTGGTTTTCTTGTATCAAGAATTGGCCAAGTACTAGCTAGCTTAAATAGCAATCTCCAGCTATTTATTATTGTCACTACCTGATCCATACGCTGAAACCAGATTTGTTTTACACACGCGCAAAAATTTGAGTACTTCATGTCACTGCTACAGGTTAAAATTTCTTGGTGACTTGGATTAAAATTACTGAACTACTGCTATCTGATGTCTCAGTATAACATTAACGTTGAGTGCAGATAAATGTACCCTTCGGCTGTTCCCTTGCATTCTCCACCAGGGGGTTGCCACAGCAGATTAATCAGCATTGGTAATTTGGCAGAGATTTTATGCCAGATGCCCTTCCTGACGCAACCCTCCATGGTGAGAGGGGCTTGTGTCCCTACCTGGAATCGAACCAGGGATTTTTTGCTTCAAAGGTGAACATGTAAACTACTGCACTAGGAGGACACTGATATCAGAAGTGTTCATGTAAAATATTGAAGAAGTGTGCAGTTTTTT
The DNA here is from genome assembly GCA_015106775.1 of Etroplus canarensis. Lineage (NCBI taxonomy): Eukaryota > Metazoa > Chordata > Actinopteri > Cichliformes > Cichlidae > Etroplus > Etroplus canarensis. The sequence continues at coordinate 12,091 of VUQH01054853.1, read as the reverse complement.
ACTGGAACCCCAAAAAGCGGTCATATGAGAGAATCATCAGCGCTGCCATCACAAATCCTTCATGTCATCACGATAGCATCAAAAACTATTTGATGCAAGATTTTGAATTTTGGCACAGTAATAAACCTCTATGAGATCTGGAACTACAGTATTTAGATTTTCAGCCATTTTGAAAATACGGATTAACCACCAGGTGGCGTTTTCTAAATTTAAAAAAACAAACATTTTTAGCCTCATTTCTGTAACTGTTCATCTGATCTGCATGAAACTAAAACCAATCATGGTGTGTCATCATGTCGTGTCTACTGTTGCTGCCGCTGAAATCTGTTAAAAAAATTAATGGCTATTATGAAACCAACTTTACTTCTGCATACATTGGTTCTTAATCATTCAGTTTGCATTAGGAAATAAATTATAACTAAATTGACCATGGCATCTAGCTTCTCTTCATGCCAAGCAGAGTCAGATCAGGTTAGAGTTCATAAAGAAATTTGGGGTTTTCAAGGATATACCTTTAGTGGTCACACGACGACCACGGGGAGCTAGTTTTGCTTGTTTCTACAAAGAGGTCTTCTTTCATCTGGCTGTTAAATTTTATTTCTTCTATTGACAAAACGCTCTTCTCTCAGTGTGTTTTTGTGGATCTTTTTTTCTAAAATGTAGAAATTTACAAAGGAAAGTTGGGATAACTCTTCAGACATGCACACTGATAGTAATATCGGTGTGAGAATTTTACAAAAAAATATTATTTTGTCACCTTTTCATTAATTTTTATCCAAATGTAGTTTTTTTTAAGTTAATTTATTCAAATAATGCAAGTTTTTTCTTTTACAAAATTAGCTTCATAGTAATTCTTTATCAACATAGTTTATTTGATAAGGGGAATTCATTTTCCATTTAATTTGTGCTATATATTGAACATTCTTAATCAAAACAAGAAAAATATTGGTGCTTTTTTTAGTGAGAGAAAAAATATCTTGCATTTAATAATTAATAAAATCAAAGCTCAAATTGTATTTTGAACCTAGAAAATACATCGTCTTAAAAATCTGTTGTAAATTGCTTTGGTGAACTTCTGTAAAACAGTACAATAACTTAACTTAAGGAATTTTATTGTGACAGGAACAAATAGGAAAACTCCTTTTCGCACATTGGTACAACAAATTGAGTTTTCCTTTATGGAACGGGTTGTGACAACTATCTGTATATACTAAAGTTCAATTCATAGACAGATTCACAGATTCCTGCTAATTGGTGCCAAGTAACAAAGTCATAAAATATTAAACTTGCACTCACCGCCAGCAAGCCAAATTTTTACTCAGATAAGGAACCCACAGCACAAACAGGGTGGAGATAACCAGTTCAGTGTTTCCTCAAAGTAAGTGGACATAGGAAGGCCTAGCAGGCAACTATCAGCTACAGCTTTCAAACACCTTAACCCTAAGCCTTAGCAAAAACCAAATGGGCAGGTTATTGAAAAAAAAATTGCAGATGGTACAGTTGTTTGGATCGGGGAAACTGGCTATAGAGACCAAATTGTTATTTGTACTGGGCTGTAAATATGTTTATTTCGTCTGCAGAGTTGGACATTTTCCCAGGACGCTGTGAGGATCGACTCACTTTTGGAGTGTCAAGTGGCTCCACGGTTCCATTAATAGCCTCAAGTGGCTTTTAGAGGAACTGTTTTTTTTTTTTGCACTGCTGCACTGGCGTACTTTTTTTAGCCACAGAAGTTGCCACTTTCTGTAGACCATTTACACAATTTTCAATGGAAATAAAACCATTTCAATATTGGGAGACATACTATAACTGTAACCAGTCTTGTATCAACTTGTCCTTGGGTGAGGTATAATATATGGGCAAAAGTATTGGGCCACAAAAACATTACACCAATGGGAGCTTTTATGTTGTCCCATCCTAAATCCACAAGCAATTGTAAGGAACTGGTCCCCCTGTTGCAGCTGTAACAGCTTCCACTCTTCTGGGAAGGCTTTCTAAAAGTTTTTGGAGAGTCATTTTTTTTGTTTGTTTGTTTTTTTTAGAATTTTTGCCCATTTATCTAGAAGCTCATTTGTATGGTCTGTTATTCTAGTTCACCCCAAAGGTGTTTGACGGGATTGATGGACCAGCCAAGTTTTTCCACACCAAGCTCATCTAGCCATACCTATATGGATCTTGCTTTGTGGACTGGGGCACAGTCATGCTTGAACAGAAAATAATCTTCACCAAATTGTTCCTACACAGCTGGAAGCATAGAATTGACCAAAATGTTTTGGTAAATTGAAGCATTAAGATTTCCCCTCACTAGAAGTAAGGGGCCCAGGCTAATTCCAGAAAAACAACCACATAGCACTAGCTCTCCACCAACTCTACAGTTGGCAGTCAGGTAGGTCATTTTCTCCTGGCATCTGCCAAACCCAGACGCATCCATTAGGCTTCCAGCTAAAGAAGCGTGATTTGTCACTCTACAGAACAAATTTCCACAGCTCCATAGTCCAGTGCTTTACACCACTCCATCCAACGCTTGGCATTGTGCTGGGTGGTGTACTGCTGGCATGCAGCCAGTTGGACATGGAAACCCATGCCAAGAAGCTCCTGGAGCACAGATTTTATGCTGATATTAATATCAAAGGACTTTTGGAACTCTGCAGTTGCTGAGTCACTTGACGTCCCCGCTCTTTAACTTCACGTGGTCTGCTGGTTCATTGGCTGAGTTGCTGTGGCTCCTAAACACTTTCACTTTGCAATAATACCACCTACAGTTGATCTTGGAATTCTAGGAGGGAAGAATCTTCATGAACTGACTTGGTGTAATGCTGACATCACAATACAGTACCACACTCAAATTCAGTGAGCTCTTTAGAACGACCCATTCACAAATGCTTGTAAAGGCAGGCTGCATGATCGGGTGCTTGATTTTAGACATCTGTGGCAATGGGACTGAATGAAATTCCTCAATTTGATGATTAAGCGGTGTGGTCCAATACTTTTATTTGTATAATGTACTAAACCTCAACCTATCTCCTGTATATTTGTATGATAGAAAAGTGCTGTATGAGTAGAACATAAAGCACTGTAGGAATGTGTGTGAAAGAGTAACTGTGACCTGTAAAGCACTTTAGGTGGTTGATAAGATAAGAAAAGCACTTCATCAGTGCAGTCCATTTACCATTTAGCTTATTCCAGCTGCCTTTAAATAGCTACATTATGACCTAAATCTGGACATATCTGATCAAAGCAAACACTGCCCTGATATCCAATTGGTGAGGGTACAGATGACTCTCCTCCTTCATTTTACCATTTCCCCCAATTTATATCTTCCATCTCCTCCTTCTCTTTCCCAGCAGTCCTGATCTACAGTGTTTATTTAACCTTGATCCCAAGAGAGGAAATGTGTTTTAACTGATTTTAGCATTAATGATGAGGATGGCCCGTTTTGATGGCTGGGTGGTTCCTGGAAGTGCAGATTTGTCTCTTCAGCAAAACATTTTTGGTCGTGTGCCTGCCTCTGTTCTATTAATCACTCATTATCACAGGGCTTTCTGAAATCTACATTCCAAGAACCCTTATTTACTTTGTAGAACTGAAACTGTGATCACTTTTGCTAAATATAAAGTACCTTATATGGATTATTGCTGTGATCTGGCACTGTATAAATTAACTGAAATTGTCTCAGGTTGCTTACAGTCAAGCAGCAACTCTTTCAAAACAAGTCCAAGTTGATTTGAAGTCATTACAAGTGCAAACTTAAGGTCCTCAAACCAAGTGTAAATCACAAGTACTCAAAGGTAAGCCCAAGTCAGTTTCTCTGAATGGGGATGAAAATCCCAGTGAAGCCACAGGTCCTTTTACACAAAGCTATTTTCACACACACACTGCAGCCCTGAACTCTTTTAGGACACAAATGCCCAACACAAGCAGATTGGACATTAGCTTGTGTTTATTCTGCCAGCTCCCTACTGAGAAGTCCATGTGATGTCAGATGCCATGATGTTCAATTAGCTCAACTAATAATGAATTTATTGCTAGTGAGTGAGTGTGGAAAAGTGAATCAACTCTTTACCATTCTTTAGAAGCCATGGTAGTTTGACTATCCGGTTTGTTTTGTGGACTTGGAAAAAGCTTACGATTGAGTCTTAGTGAAGATCCTGCAATGGGTAGTGCAGGATCGCAGAGCACCAGGGTCAGTGTTATGGGCCACCGGGTCCTTGCGTTATCTAAGTGAGAAATGTGAGAGCTTGGTCGCCCATCTCTGTTTCTGATCCTTTTTGCAAAATCTATGGACAGGAGCTGAAGGTTTAGTTGGTGTGAAAAGGCGATCTGTTTTATGAACCTCAGAAATGCACCGGTGCTTTTTGCAGATGATGTAGTTCAGCACATGCTGGGGTGGTTTGCAGCTGAATGTGTTGTGGCTGGTCTGAGGCTATGGGTCAGTGGATCGTTCCCTTTGGGGTTGATCACTCATCACTCATGAACAAGAGTGACGTTCATGAGCGATGCAAATGTGGAGAGTGAGATTTATTGACAGATTATAAAATGATCTGTAGTATCTGTATCTCAGATATCCAAAGAGAGCTTGGAGTGCTCCTTCACTTTGACAGGAGCCAGCTGAGGTGGTTTGGGCGTCTGATCCCGATAACTCATGGGCCCCTCCATGTGAAAGTTTTAAAGGTACACTTAATTGGGAAGAGAGCCCAGGGTAAACCCAGACAGGCCAGAGAGATTGCGTGATCTGCCCTGGGAGTGTTTTGTGATCCCCCAAAGGCTCTGGCAAATGTGAGTGGGCAACAGGATATTTCAGTACCCTGCTTAGCCTGCTGCCACCTGTGACCCAACTTTGAATGAGTGAAAGAGGATGGATGGATGGGTGGATCTTGAGATAACTATTGTTGTGAATCAGTGCTATCTAAATAAATATATAAACAAAATATGGAGTTGGTCCCCACGTTGCACTTAAAACAGCTTCCACTCTTCTAGGAAGGCTTTCAATAAGATTTTGTGTGTTTCTTTAGGAATTTTTGCCCATTGATCTAGAAAAGCAGAAAAGACACTGATTTTAGAGAAGAGGGCCTGGCTTGCAGTCTCCTTCCTAGTTCATCTCAAAGCTGTTCGATGGGGTTGAGGTCAGGGCTGTTTACAGACGAGTCAAGTTCTTCCACACTAAACTCATCAAACCATACCTTTATGGGCTTTGCTTCGTGCACTGGGGCACAGTTGTCCTGGAACAGAAAAGGGCCTTCTCCAAACTTTTCTCACAAGTTGGAAGTGTAGAATTGTCCAAAATGTCTTGGTAAGCTGATGCATTAAGGTTTCCCTTCATTGGAACTCAGGGGGCCCAAGCCAACCCCCCAAAAAGGCCCATAGCATTATCCCTCCTACACCAAACTTTATAGCTGGCACAATGTAGTAAGGCAGGTAATGTTCTCCTTGCATTCACCATACCCAGACTCATTTATCAGACTGCCAGTTTCGTCACTACATACAGTAGAACTTGTTTCCACTTCTCCACAATCCAGGGGTGTTAGATTACTTTTCATTTCAACTACATATAAACACACAGTGAAACGAAATAGCATTGCTTCAGGACCTGGTGCCAGCCGGCCTGGGCCCGCCTCCGGCCCAGCACAACACCCCGTCCGCAATGTCCTCTTCCCCAGCCACCGACATCAGGCGACGCCAAGGACTGAAGGCCTGGTCCACACAGCAAGCTGAGATCGGAGCCCTCAGAAACCGCTCAGCTGCAGCATTAGCCCTGCAACCATACTCCCCCTGGAACCCAAAAAACTTTGGTTTCCCAGACGCTGCCCGACAGGTCATGAAAAACAACACCGCCAGATTGCCATTTAGCATCATCTGGGGACGGAGCTACGACGGTATCCGGTCGACAGGGACACTCAAGGATACAAGCACCACCTTGGTTCCGGAGTGGCTGTGTGCTACCGTCGCACCGCCATCTTGGCCCTTGTGATTTACACCACTCTTAGTATCATGTTTAGTGGTGTAAGGCCTGCATGTAGCTGCTCAGCCATGGAGACCCATGCCATGAAGCTCTCAACACATAGGTTTGAGCTGATGTTAGCGCCAGAGGAGGTTTCTAACCTTGCAGCTGCTGAGTCAGCAGAGGCTGCTTTTATCCACTGTGTGCCTCAGCACTCAGCAACCCTGCACTTTACATAGTCTGCCTTTTTGTGACTGACTTGCTGTGGTTCCTAAATGCTTCCACTTTACAACAAAACCACTCCTATTACTTCCTGTTACAGTACCATGTTGGAATTCAGCGAGCTCTTTAGAACACCCCGTTCTTTCACAAATGTTTGTAAAGGCAGGCCGCATGGCTACATGCTTGATTTTATACATCTGTGGCAACGAGACTGAATGGAACACCTGAATTCAATGAATAAGAGGGGTGGGCTGAAATTTTGTCCATATATTGTATCTCCTGCATCATCCAGGCAGCTCCCTTGCCTAAACTGCATGGAGTCTTTCCAGTAGTGTGAACACATCTGAAGCAGACAATTTCCTGCTGCATGCTACAGTACATGAGAGAGAGCACAACTGTCGAAATATCCTGACCTGACACTTTAAAAATTGTACAGAGTTCATGTGTAAAAACAGCTCAAATCTGACAAGTCAGTTCTTACATCCTTCAAACTAAGTCAAAGCCAGCCTGTCTCTGAATGCTGTTCAAACGCTGTCCTCCCCTCAGAATGGTTAGAAGTGTCTTTTACATAACTGAGACCAAGCCCTGTCCACGAGGAGGCCTGATAATAAAATGTTCAGCGTGTGTGGCTGCGCAGTGTCTTGCTGTGTGCATGAAAGTGTTTGTGTTTATAATTTGAGTGTGTGTCTGTTTCCTTTTGGTGCGTGTTTATATTGCTGATGCCTTTAACCCGGGTTAGATGTCATTTCCTCTCTTCAGGCCAGCCAAATCCTTTAACTTCTCACTCACACACACACACACACACACACACACACACAAAAGATAAATATTTCTCACTCTCACTATCCCCCGCACACACACTTTTACACTCAGTTATTCTCTCATCCTTCAACCATTTACACACACACACACACACACACACACACACACACACACACACACACACACACACCTGCACTTATATTTATGTGAAGATCCTCGCTGACACATTGCATACTCTTGCCCCACAAACAAGGTCTTAACCCATAAGTGTCCCTTTGAAGGTATGTCCCAAATTTTGGGCCATCCGAAACGTCCTCATTTTCTGAATTTGGCCCTTTCAAAGATGTCCTCACAAAGACAGACGTACCCACACGTTTCACTTTCTGAGAATGGAGCTGTAGGGAGGGAACGGACCGCGGTGTTTCACAAATTGCATGCAGACTTTTTGCATCAAGTGTCAGCCCCCCTGCCTCCTCTTCTACCTCCTCCTCCTCCTCCCTCACTTTGCTGAACTCTTAAGTCAAACACACCCTCTGCATGAGCTGTGACGGTGTGAACGCTGCCCACATGGATTAGAAACTACCCAGAAACGCAGATTTTTTTCACTGGGAATATGTGACTGTTGAATGTGTGGAATATGGCTCAAAACCCAACAGTAAAAGCTCCGCTGCGGAGATCCTTCAGCGAACATGTGAAGGACTCCACCAACAAGGCTTGGGATGTCTTCTGGAGGAGTGTGAGGGAGAGGCGGCTGTGGGGTGAGTTTGGATATGATGTGAGCGCAGTTTATGCAAGTTTGAAGAAGTGTCTTGATGAAAGCATTTTGTGCAACTCAGCATGATGCAAGAAACTAATATTAGCTATTAGATCCTGTGCAAATCAGCTGAACTCTCTATTTTAAGTGAAAATGTTTGAAACAGAGTTTTATTTTCTGCCCATCTTGAATTTAAATCTAAGGATGTTTCCAAAAAGATGGAAAAGTTGATGCCTAAAAGGATAAAACACCTGGCAGAACATTTTGCAGCTGGCTGAAGTTCACTGGCAACAGCCCAGTAACATTATTGGGTATAAAAAGAGCCTACCATAGAACCTGAATCTTTGAACTGTTTTCTATGCAGTCTTTCACAGATTTAAACCCTCCCCATCTTTATTTCTCAAAGAATAAAGAAAAAGGGCTCTCGCTTGAAACATAATGGTACATGGTTTTAAAGATTTAGAAAATGTGAATAAATATCTGGAAGGATGAAAAGCAATGTTGACTAAAAGTAGATGTTTCAGTCGCAGAAACTAGGAACATGGTTTATCACTGCCACCTTTTTTGGGGGCCCACGCTTATTTAAGATGGACTGAGGTAACGTGGAAAACTGTCCTTTTACAGTTTACAGCTCAAAAACCAGCATTAAAAGCACACATAGCATGGGTAAGATGCACATCTGTGAAGGCACCATTATTGCTTGATGGTGTTTGGAACATAACCTGTGTCGCCATCCAGTCATTTTAGGGAAGGCCTTGGTGATTTCAGCAAGATACTGCTTTAAATGATTTGCATTCAGTATATTTAGAATTTATGACTCTTTTTTTGGAATTGAGATTGTTTTATAAGCGGTAACCACACTAGTATTTTTTAGATTGAAGATGTTTATTCAGATGTTCTGAATCTTTAATAGTAGTTGCCGTCATGTTTGCAAATAGCAAATATTATTCCTGCTGAGATGCCCACGCAGTGCAGTGGAGGTGGTGAGTGAAACGAGAATGATGGATAAGCTATCATCTCTTGTAGATAAAACCTCCCATCCCATGCATGACACAGTGACATCAGTGACAGACGCCTCACTTGTGGTGTCTGAAGGAGGGATGCTGCAGGGCCTTCCTTCCTGCTGTGGTCAGACTGTACAACCAGCACTGCTTTCAGTAGACCTTGCATAACAAACTTTTTATTAACACTGACTTTCTGTGAAACAACAATGCACTTTTGCTGCTGGAATGCTGAAACTTCTGACTGTGGGACAGATAAAGGCTCATCTTATCTTGTGGAAAGTTGGATGATGAGCTGTGAAGGTCTGAAACACCCAGAATGAGAACAGTTTTTCACTGCTACACTGAATTAAATACTGAAGTTAAGGTCAGTTCAGGTTTTACTTTTGGGTTAAGAAGTCAGTGTTTGCTGAATGAAATAAAAAAAACCGAGATGGCTTTCAGAGAGGCATGCAGCTGTTGCCTACATCAGCGTGGAGGCGTGATTCAGTCACTTCTGGTGAGAAACAAGAGTTGAGAGCTGAAGGAGTTCAACAGAAGTGATCCAAGAGCTGGAGAAAACAGTTTAATGTGAGATATGATCAAAAGGTTCTCAGAACAAGCCCAAAAAAATCAAAAGCTTTACCCAATTTTAAATTTGAGTAATCTTACATTTAAGGTCACCCTCTCGTGTAGCTCTGGCCCAGATGCTATTTTTTTGGTCACTCCTTTATCTCTGTGATGGGCACTGGATCTTGTCCAGTGAGTCAAAACAGTGTTCCTTAAACTTTTCGGAAGTTCAAGAAGTTGCAGGGATGCAACTCTACTGAGTCATCCAAATGATAAGTTGAAGATTGTTTGTGTGGCCAAAAACTGGTAGAAATTTAGAAATGGTAGAAATCATCAACAGTCTGACCATGGAAGACGAATTTATGCTACACAAAGTTTCTTGCTGAAAAAAGAGCAAATAAATGGGCTTGGATACTGTGGACTTGTCAGTTAAAAATAGCCGAAAACCGCTTATTCACAGCCAAAGACCACCTTTTTAATGCCAGAGATGGCCTCCAGTCGAAATCCATGTCAGTTTGAACCAGAAGCTTATATTCACAGAGCGTACAGTGCAAATAGTCAGAACAGGACTTCTGGGGGAACATCTGACAACAGCAGTCTCGCTGGAAGCTGTCTGGTCACGCCTTAGAAGATGATCTTGAACATGAGATCACCAAATATAACCTATGCATGTTTTATGCTTCTTCTGGACCATCTCACAGATCTTTTGATGTTGTACATCAGAAACTGTGGTCTGCTTGAGCTTGTAAAGCAGCTATCACTTGCCAGTTTGCATTTACCCTGCAGCTAAGACCATTTATAATGTGTCGCCTATTGTTTGCAGTCAAAAAAGGTTGATGCTCAGTGAAGAAAACGGCTTTTTCACTTTTTTTAATAGTTTCTTGACTCACTGAACTTTGCCGGTGTCTTCAATTTATTCATTCAGATATTTTAACCATTATGTATTGGTGGACACATCAAGTATTTGTCTGGGTGAATTTGAGCATCTGACACATCATTCCTGTATCCTTTCGAATTTTATGAACTAATTTGCATCGATTTGCGGTAAAGGGACAGCATCAGAGTAGAGGCGATGCGACTGAAATCACAGCACTGTGTGTGGCAGGGCACACAAAAGATTCAGCAGTAGTATTAACTCATAATTCATATGTTGGAAGTAAAAATGACTAATAGCTGAAGTTGCCTGTGTTCTAAAAATTGTGCGGGACATGTCCCATGAAATCTACACCAATGCTTTTAATAGCTGTTAATAATGTCCATCCCCCCTATCATAACATCGTGGTTAGCTGCTGCTTCCTGCTGTCCATCAGACAACTCCACAAAACCACTGGCATGTGAGTAGCAGCTGTGACTGATTGTGGTTTCACGTCTAATTGAACCGCAGTGTTTTCCCGCGCCCGTTTTGCACTGCGAGGATAACTCACAAAGTGATGCTCGGGGCGCTAAAAGGAGTTATTGGATTTTAGAAGAATCCCAGCGTGTTGTCCAGACCGAGAACTTAAAAGTCGCTCTCCATCTGAGAGGTCGGCGGGTATCATAAGCCTCGTGGCGGCATTTCATTGCTTTTAACACAAAGCAGGCTTTAATAGATCTGTGAGTCTGGTGAGAAAATATCATGCAGTGAAGCTGGTTGGGTTTGTTTTATTTTCCCGGAGGTCGGTTTGTGTGCAAGTGTCTGGGCTTGTTAGGTGAGCCTGTGACTAAAAGGTTAATTCACTGAACTAGCTGGGAAAATGTCAAAGTGACCCCTGAGCGTGACACTTCGCCTCAACCTGCTGCGGCCACGTGCCGCGCTGAAGTCTCAGGTGTAAATGTGAATGTAAAGCAGGAAGCTGTTGAATACCATCACTGGAAACAAAAGAGGTTCAAAGGAACTGCAGTGTTAAAGAGAAAACTTGAAAGTGGAATAGCATTTTCTGCTGTATGCATGGATGAATTATGAAACGGTGCTTCTCTGGGCAAGGCTTCCAGCCTCTTATTTCACAGGATCAAGACCTCCACACTGGAAAAGACACAAAGCAGCTCATGCAGATGTGTCCTTTGTAGTCATTTTGTCTCTAGCTCTGTATCTTACAGATGTCTTGTGACTACTGCTGGTCAATGGAATCTCTTTGCAGTTTCTTTATTTATGGTCATTTTTATTTCTTCTTAGTCATTTCATTCCTCTTTTGATTTTTAACTCTTCTTGTAGCCACTTATTCATCTTTTTGATACTTCAGCTTGTCAACTACTTTTGGTCATTTTCTATCACATTTTAGATTTTTTGTGTTTCTTTCTGGGGTATTTTTTTTGCAGAAGTGTCCCTTACCCTTTGGAACCCCTTTGGTCTCTCCCTATAGGGCCATTCATTTTGATAAATTAATTCCGGTGAGCAACTAAAACTGTTCTAAATACTGGCTAAAAAAAAATTTTCTCATGCAATCACTGGGAACACAGGGGCTTTACGATGGGGATGAAAAAAAAATATAACAAGTTTTTTTTGACTGTGGTGTGCACAGGCAAAATTATATTGAAAAATGTGTAATTGTTCCAAAATTTATGGACCTAATTGTATGTTAGAGCTCAGCAGGCTGCAGTAAGATGAGGCAGGTTTCTAAGCTTAGAAGTTTTTTTTTGTCACAACACTGCAAAATTCAAAAGGGCTACCTGCAGGGCTTCTAATGAACTGCAGTGATAAACTTGAAAGTTAAGTAATCCTCCTGTTGTATCTTAACATCCAGAGGCTCACTTCCTCAATTCTTCCTGTGTGTGTGTGTGTGTGTGTGTGTGTGTGTGTGTGTGTGTGTGTGTGTGTGTGTGTGTGTGTGTGTGTGTATATTTACTGTGACACCTGGTTTGAGTTTTTTAGTGACAGCAGATACCTGG